>JAEANM010020619.1:0-12055 GCA_017656035.1 Myanophis thanlyinensis
CTTCCTACTCTCTCTCTCTCTCTCTTTCTATCCCTTCCCTTTCTCCTTCCCTCTCTCCTTCTAAAGCTAGGAGACCCACCTAAAACAAAAACTCCTTTGTAGCAGTAGGCCAGTCACCAAAGTACTTTCAAAGCACCTGGCAGGAAACCCCGGGTGATTGACTGATTGGGGCGCATGCTCCGTGCTAGCGGTGCTCTTGGATTGGTGCCTCTTCTATGCAAGCAAGCCTCTCTCTCTGGAGCAGCTATGGGGAGGAGGTAAACTTGTGGGGAATTGGAAGGGGAGTGGGACGGCTTGTTTACACCAAGTTGGAATTTCCCAAATTGGAAGCTTAAAGCCTGTCCTTAAGGCCTCCCCACCCCCCACCTGGAAAGTAGGCTGCATCAAAGTACCTTAAAGAGACAGGCTGTTGCAGCTGCCTTCCGAGCAGCTTGGCTGTGAAGAGAATTAGAAAAGTTTAGCGGCCAGGTCTTTCTCTTCCTCTTAGCGCCCCCCCCTTGCCTCTTAGTGCCCCTAAGTCATCCCATCGCCCCCCTGGGGATGGTACCACCCACTTTGGGAATCATTGCTTTAAATTGAAAACCAAGCAGCTGTTGCTCGGAAGGAGGTTTTTAATTGCGGAAGCGAAGTAACATTTCTGGGTCAGCTGAATAACCAAACTGGATAAGAGGAAGGATTTTATATAGTTCTATGTTTTTCAAGTTTTGGGGTTTGTGCAATATGGGCTTTGTGTTTCTAAAAGGATTTGGGCTTTTCCTATTGTGGCTAATAGTTTTCATCCTATGTCCAGACTTGGATGCGGGCTACTTATTCTGATTCTACAACTCTGTTTTGTTAGCTGTCAAAACTTGGGGAGATTTTGAAACATCCTGCCTTGAATGGGTTTTCTACCTGTTCTGTTTGCTTGTGAATAGGACTGAAAGTCCGACTGGCTTCCATTTTCAATAGGCTCATTATCACTAAGCACCAGTAGCTGTTTTCTTGTAACAAAATTTCTTTTAGGTGGCTGGAATGAGCCTCAGGCAGTTTCTTTAGCAGCTTGATTTTTCTTGTTTTTCTGGGAGCCTTTTCTTATGACTAATATTTTGGGGAAATGAAGGGTGGGTTTCAATTCCTTCCCTCGTAAGGCTTTTTAAGGAGGCTTAAAATGGGATGCAGGGTGGAAAATTGCTGGCAGGCAGAGGCAGATTTTTTTTCTTGTTTTCCTCCTCTAAAATTACTGCGTGTCTTACATGCCGGCGTGTCTTATACACTGAAAAATACAGTACTTTCTTGCACCAGGTTAAAGTCATTCTGAAGCCATGGTTGGACAGAACAATGTAATATATTTTTGTGCTCTACTGCAGCCTTCCACATAAAAGCATTTCTTAAGTACAAGTAGTCCTTGGTCATCAGACAATTGTAACACAAGTTACTACATGATGGCATTGAATTTTATGACCTGTTTTGTGATGATTGTTAAGTAAACACAATAAAATGAACATGATGGTTGTTAAATGAATCCATTGTTCACTATGGGATGTTTTTTGCTGGAAACTGGAAATAAATGCTGGTTTCTGGCAAAAATGTTATAAATCATGGTCATGTGACTGTGGGACTCTACAAGCAGTTGTAAATGCTGGCCAGGTGCCGAGCACCCAAAATGTGGCCACGTCAACACAGAGAGGAGGTCTGGATGTTGGAACTTTGAATCTGGGTTTTATAAGCTTTATAAAATTTATTTATTTCCATAAGCTTTATGGAAGGCCAACCTGGGTTATCCTGATTTCTGAAAGAAGAATATTCCAGAGGGGAGGGGACTATGGCAGAGAAAGCGTATTTCCTAGTTCCCATCAACAAAGATTACTGGCTGACAGGACCTGTAACATTCTGGACCAAATTGGATGATTAGAAACAGCAGGGAGAAAAAAACACTCAGATTTGCTTGGGTTGAGTCAAAGCCCATTGCGCTCTATCCAGGCTCCAACAGCCCTGAGACATTGAAACAGGATATTCATGGTATCATTCAGACAGCCCAGGAAGGATGTATAAAATTGGATATCCTCAGCATATTGATGATACATCACCCCAAACTATTGAATCATCTCACCCAGCAGTCTCATGTGGATGTTAAAATATGGGAGGAAGAGGAAACTAAGAGAGAACTGAGGACTCTACAAAACAGAGGCTATGCACTGGATCTCTACCCCCTCCCCAACACTGACTAGAACCAACCCTGGAGCAAAAGAGAAGAACTAGCATATAGTGCTGCGCTCCCACAAGTCTTGAAGCTAGTTTTGAAGAATGACATGAGAGATAGTAATGAAGGCCACTAAAAGATCAAGGAGAGCAAAGATGGATGCACTACCCTCATCCAGAGGTGAAATCCAGCAGATTCTAGCAGGTTCACTAGAACCGGTTTTTCTAAGCAGTTCGGAGAACTGGTTGTTAGAAGAAATCTCCTTTTGTTTTTTTCCCCACTTTACAGGATTAATCCTGTAAGGAAGGCAGGAAAGAAACATTCTGGTGTTGTTTCTAGCCTAATGTTTATTTCCCTACTTACAGTAACTGTCCACCCAGTCACATGACCCCCAGTCACACCCACCAAGCCACGCCCACAGAACTGGTAGTAAAAAAAATGAATTCCACCACTGCCCTCATCCCACTCCCACTAGAAGTCATCCAAGATTATAATCGATGAGTCTCAGTCCCATAAGTAGGCCTGAACCCTGACTGAAAGAAGTCCAGATAATGTGCTTCATCCAAGATCCTTTGAAGCTACCACATGTTCATTCTCCACAACCATCCCTAAAAAGGGCAGGTTAGAGATTTGATGAAAACTGTAAAAGTGTCACAGAACACCTCCAGCACGAGGCAACCAATCCATGCACCCATCAATTCAACAATCCAACTATCCCTGCTGCTGGCTCCAATCTACTGGGTTTAGTTCTCCAAGCCATAATCCAGGTAAGGGAATGGGCTTTGGGCACCACTCATGATTCCTTCCCAAACTGCCAAACAGCCTGGCCAAAAAAAAATAAAAATAGAAATCACACGAGCAGGATAGAAAACCCACTCAGCTTGGTCTGATCAGAAAACAACCCCAAAAGGCTCTGCTACCATCCAGTTTAAAACAGTAAACTCCCATCATCCACAACTTACTAAAATCCTCCAACCAACAGTATCTATTTCAAACACATGTATGGACTTGGCACTATGATTAAGAAAAAAAGTGTTTTAGCTGCAATGTACAGAAATAAAGTCTGGCGGTCAGATCATGGAGCGTAGTCACTCTCGTGTGAGCTTAACACTGAGTGAACATCACCAACCTGTTCCTGATGCTGATTCTTGATTCTTTCAAGCTTGACCTGATGATTCTCATGCAGATGTTCTAATTCAGCACTGTACTGTAACTGCAAATGTTCTTCAAGTCCCAGGAGCTCCTCCTGATGCTGCCAGGTGAGTTTCTGCACAGTTCCTTCAAACTTCTTTTCCATCTCCTCCTTCTCTTTTTGTAGTGTCTCGTATTTCCCTGTATTGAGGGCTGAAGACAGAAGAACCACACGTTATGGATCTGCAGAAAAGTCAGGGCTGGGCTGATTCCTTTTAACAATAAAAATGCAGGAGACGCCATTCAGCAAAATAGCTGAAAATATGATGAAATGGGTTATGCTTATTATCAGAAATGGAATAAATTGGTCCTGTCTCCATGAAGAGCATCCAGTGACATAGTCAACTGATGGGTGGGAGGCTCAATTAGCTTTCTAAATGGTTGTGAAGCACATTCTGACAATAAAGGTATAGAGACCAAGACTCCTTTGTAAATCACATTAATTCTTTCAGGTAAAGTTGCTTTTGGACACTTCTACATACCGAGCATTGCCGAAACCACCAACCCTGTCTCTACCTATGGACACAGTATCTGTAAAATCTTATTTTCAATTTATGTGCTGAATGTGCAATGCTTTTTCTAATATTGAATGCATCTGACCTGCAGCAATTCTAGATATTGCTGTGACAAATTCATTAATGTAGCAGCTGTAACCCTTTCCGTGAGTAGCATAATTTAGAGCGATCATTTTTTTTCCAACAATATTCTCAGTATTGCTTCATGCATAATTGTATATTTAAGAGGCAATTATCAGACTTAGTCTCCTATCAATTAGCAAGGCACAATTTCATCTGCAGTGAAAATGTGGGAGATTTACCTTTCCTGCTTATTCACCTGTTCTGTATTTTTATTTTTTATTTTCTTTAAATCTTTTCTTATTGTATAAAACCCTTTACTATTTTTTTTAAAAAAGTGGAGATAGTAGGAAATCATTGAGTTGTTAAAACAGACATCCAGCAAGTTCATACAGGTTTTAATTAGTGACATTTTTACTCAATGACCCAAATTGTCGGTCCCAATTGTGGTTGCTAAATGAGGACCACTTATAGATGCAAACTATGTCTTAGTGCAGAAGAAATCAGATGGCAACGGTGAAGAACTTTCAAACAGAATATCACTTCAGGAAATGATTATTATCATGAAAATTCAATATTGAAGAACATCATCCAGTGCAGCATCTCAGATAGAAACTGGTATTATTCTGCATGTGTTAAAGAAGATGGATTTTCCAAAGCAACTTTGGGATGGCCTTAGAATCAATAGAGTGAGTCTGGTGGTAGATTCAATGATTCAAAATTCAATAATACACACTTTGGCAGTAATGGAAAGGTCAATGGAAAGAGTGGCTCTGATAGCTTGCATTATGTCATTAACAAAACGACAAAAGCAGGTAGGCAGATAGAGAAGACATCATCAAGAATCTTGGCCCTGGTTCTTTTGTATAAAGCAAGAGAAAAGTCTTTCAGAACTTCCTAGATAAAGGTCACTATGAGCATTGATTAGGAAAGTAAACTGAAAATGCTTTTTGGATGAGAAGGGAAATGATTTCAAATGAAAAAAAAAATAAATAAAAACCAAGGAAGTCCTGTTGCCTTTTGGAAAAAGCACCTTTGGGATAACCATGATCTGGATGATTGAGAATCTCCATAGACATTTATTAGGAAAAGATAACTCTGGGAAAAGCTGATCAGTGGGCTTTTGGCGCCAAGAGTGGGAATGGAAAGAATCAAGTAAGGCCAAAGTGCATCCCATATAGTATATATGCATTAGCATTCAATTTCTGATTGCTATAGTCAGCGTTCTTATTAGATATGACCAGAAGTGAAATTCAGCTGGTAGTAAATTTTCTAAGCAGTTCAGAGAACCGGTTGTTAGAAAAAAAATCTCCTTTTGTTTTACCACTTTACAGGGTTAATCCTGTAAGGAAGGCAGGAAAGAAACATTCTGGTGTTGTTTCTAGCCTAATCTTTATTGCCCAGCTTACAGAAACTGCCCACCCAGCCACATGACCCCCCCTCCAGCCATGCCCACCAAGCCACGCCCACAGAACCGGTAGTAAAACAAATTGAATTCCACCACTGGATATGACATTATAATCCATGTTAAAGCTGATTTATTTCTGATATGGTCAAGAATTTCCTGCCTGAGTAGGAAGTTGGACTAGAAGACCTCTAAGGTTCCTTTAAGCCATTATCCTGACTTGTCTACAGCTAACAATGACCATGCTAAGGAAGAAAAGGGGAGCACTGGCGTCTCACGCTAGCTTGCATCTCATTCACACGATGCTGAACTTAATGATATATTTTAATCAGTCCAGGAAATAGTCCAAGATCTCCCAATATACTTTATAATTGTTTGGAATTTTAACTTAAGGCTTCTCAATCTTAACACAACACTATAGCTACTAGAACACACAATCTTTCATCCGACAATTTCTGTTTGTTTGTTTGCTTGTTTATTTCTTCACTTAGTTTTCTGAACTGCTTTAAATAATTCTGTCATTTTGTTCAATGACCTTTCAGTGGTTTTTTTTTTTTTAAAAAACCTGTCATTCTGGCATAAAAACTATCAACAATCAAACAAAAATATGTTTGAAGTCAGAACTGGGAATCCAGTATAATTTAAACCCATTCAAGCTTTAAATTGAAACTTGCCATTCGAACATCGGTTTAATGAGACTGGCACAGTATAGGTTGCACCAAGAGAAGAATATCTGCCGAATCATGCAATGTGTACATTAACCTAAAACCCAATAAAAAGCAGGCAGAAAATATAGATTGGAGGCATTGTTCTATAAAATACAATACTTATAGGAATGCAGCTATACAGAGAGATCATATACCCACTAGAAACTTTGTGTTACTTTTCTGCAACAGCATTTGCCATAGCAAGCCCTTTCAGTTTATATACCATTACACACATGCACTTTATTTTCAAGGTGAAAAAAATGTTAAGATTCAATTTCTTTATGACTTTTCTCTAATAAAAAGGTTTAATAAAATAGACACAAGCAGAGCATAATGTGGGTCCACACCATTAGCAATATCACAAAGTTCTGCTCTATATTAGATTTCCAAAGAAAACTTTAATGTTGTAAAGAAAGATGTGTCCTCCCTCCTTTCCTACTGTATACTTCATTCCCTTCCTCTTGATAAGCCACCAGCTTCCATCTTTCAGCGCTAAAATATAACCATGGTCAGCAACTACTACTCTGTCAAATCTTAGCATTATCTCAAAGCACTCAAATGGATAGCTTCACTTATAGGAATCTTATATTCAAGAATCAGATTCAATAGTAACTATTGGGAAATCCTAGCTAGTCCTTGAACTTGTAAAAGTATCAATAGCTATAAAATCCTTCCAACAACTTCTTAACTAGACCAAAATTTCCATCCATCCACAGGAAGGAGAGGCTGCAGGCTTCAGGAATTTGGTGTAAAAAAGAAAACAATTTGGAAAAACACAAGAGTTGCTGGCTGTGGCAGTCATTATGAACCAGAACTTTGCTTGGAAGCCTTTGTTGAGGCTACAAAATTCAAGTCACAGTTAAAAAAAATATGGAGGAATGAGCAGGATAGGAGTCTGCAAAACACTTTTATAGATTCCCGATGCATTGTATATCTGGCATGCTGATATTCGGCTTTTAGGGCGGCAGCAAAAAGTTTTAAGATACTTGCAGGTTCTGAGACACAGCTGTACAGATCCGAACTTTTTTGCAGTATCCCTTTGATGTTTTTGTTGCAAAGAAAAATTAAGCATTTAAACTTGTTTGAATTGTATGTGTATGTATCTAATCATATATATGTATGTGTACATATGTTGGACAAATGCCACAATAAAGCTTTACCTAACCATTACTCATGGAATTATGTAACAGGGTGAGTTAAAATCTCCGCCAAGAACAAGTCTACAACTTTTAAATCACATATCTACTCTTCATGCCAAAACTGCTGCAGGAAACTCCACCTATGACTAGGTATAACTATCACCATAAGAAAACACAGAGTACATCCTACTAAGGGAGTGCCAAGATATAATTTTGTTTCCTTGGCCAATTCCTCTGTGACCTAAAGGCTACATGTAAGTTCCATGGAAATTGACATTTACTGGTCTGACAGATGGTTGGAAGTTAAATCACAGCTCTTGCCCTCAAATGTTTTCTTAGCGTTGAGCTGATGTGATTTCCCTGAACATCTGACCTACTGGCAAAGATCAATCCAAATGCAGTATTGTTTATAATGGGAAGAAAAGTGAAATGTCAAAAGAATTATATCACTCACATATGTACTGAATAGAACAATGTGATAGTTAATACCAATAATGTTGTGCATTTCTGTGTTACAAGGCTTGTAACATTGTAAGTTGAAGTATTAGTTGAATGGCAATGGTGCAACCATTTCTTTCATGGATTTGGGCTAAAACCAAACCAAACATCAGGATTTACTGATTTATGTATTTTATATTCTGCATCCAAAAGGAGATAAGAACACATGTGCATGCATGATAATATTTTGTTTTAGCATTTAGATCTTCAGATCCCCAAAGTTTTCTCATTGACAAATCCTTGAAAACAGTATTTTTTCCACTGATCTCCCCCGCCCCCACTTTACAGGGTTAATCCTATAAGGAAAGCAAGAAAAAGCATTCTGGTGTTGTTTCTAGCTTAATCTTTATTGCCCTGTTTACAGAAACTGCCCACTCAGTCACATGAACCCCCAGCCATGCCCACCAAGCCACACCCATAGAGCTGGTAGTAAAAAATAATTGAATTCCATCACTGGTCCATCCACTTTACTGCTGGTCATTCTCTTTTTCTTTTTCCTTCTAACCTTCCCAGCATTAGAGCCTTTTCCAGAGAATTGGATCTTTCTATAATGTGTCCAAAGAGGCATCATTTGAACCTGGTCATTTAGTATTAGCAATAGCCCTTTCTCTTGACCAACATATCCTAGTCATTTTCATAAGAAATTCCGGTCTCTTGATGACTGCCCCTTTTTAAAAAATCTTCTTTGCATTTGTTCCCAGTTGTATGAATCCTTTTTAGTTTGGTGCACATGACTGGGTACTACACTTCCATTTATACACTATAATTGCAAATCAGGAATATGGGCAGCTACAACAATGAATAGTACTTTCAGCAAAGACTCTAATCCTTCACCTATGAGTATTTTTCTCCTACATTTTATAGCTCAGTGAAAATTATTAAGTCTTGGAACTTGATTTAAAATTATTTTTTACTTCTAGCCTCACCATGATAGTTTTCTTTCCCAGAAAATTAAAATAGTGATGCTTTTTCTCTACTAACACAAGCACTGTTGCTCATAATACTTCTGCTGCATTCTGTCTGTTATATGTTAGCTTATGAAGCAGACTAAACAATGTAACTCTATCATCAACCATTTTTACCTCAGGATTCCCTTTGACTCCTAAATATGTTGAATTGAATGGTAATAAAGATGGCAACAACTACTTCAAATCAGAGTATCTATTGTTGTTCCTGTTATTTAAAAAAAGTGAGGGTGGGATGATCATATTAACTACAGCTCCCACTGTATTAGTGAGGCAGTTTGATTTTAGTTATTGATTGCTGACTAATTATGTCAATATGCTACACAATGGGTGAATGCTTTAGTCTGGGTTTTATATTTATTTAAATATTATTTATGGCAGTATGTGGTTGAAAAGCAAGCAATATGACTTTCCAGGTAATCATCTGAGAACACTAAAGATAATGCATGATAAGTTCTGCTCTGCATGGCTATGAACCTGTCTTTGCAACCACTAAAAATAAATTATTCTCCCCTGACAACAATAAAAAGTTGCCTTGACATATTCATCTCATCTCATTGCATCTCACAGAACAAGAAATAAGAATCCTGGTTTGGTTTGGTTTGGTTTTAAACTGTAACCAGCATATTTAACATACTTGTTTAGCATCTACTTACCAACTTCATCCTTGACATTGGCAAGCTCAGCTGAGATCTCCTTTTCTTTCACAAAGGCACTTTCATTCTGTTTAAAACAATCGAAAACAGGCAATCAGTTCATTTATTCCCACAAAGCACTGCCATTAAATTTGCTGTCTGCATTCAATTGAATAAACTGATTAAGTCTCAACAGTTATATTACATTCACAAAGATGTGTCTGCATTTATAGGTTGTTACATTTATGAGCTGAAGATGGTATGCTGAGTGCTTTCTCGTCCCTTTGTTATCTACAATAACTCTGTGAGTCGGTTGGGCTGAGAGCAAAGGAGTGGTCCAAAGTCACCAGAGTTTTTAATGTTTATTTAAATATTCTTTATGCAGAATGTGGCCGAAAAGCAAGCAATATAGCTTTCCAGGTAATCATCTGAGAACATGGATGTGTTTGGCTGAGAATAGGTTAGAACCTGCTGCCAGTCTTGCACCATAACCAATATACCAATATAAATGCTTACATTTTTATGGAGGGACATAATAGGACCAGCCCTTCCTTTTTTGTCTGGGCTACTTAGAGATGCCACCTCATCATAATTCTCATGTGACTGTGTAATACCAAAGTACTTGTAACTGGTCTATATGTCTGCTATATGGCCCACTGGTGGTTCCACCCCTTCAGTTTTAATTACTTTCCCTCTCTTGACTACCATCCAGTCCAAATATTATCTTAATGTCCTTACTGTAGAACCATGTCAGGTGTATCAAAAATTTGAAGTATTGTTCACTCTTAGTATACAACTTAATGTCATCTATTAAGAAAAAGTGAATGATGGCAGTTCTACCACTGAGCTTGTATCCCGATCCAGTCATGTGATTATCTGGATGAGAGGGTTCAAGCCTCTGTAGCAGTGGAGATAGTGAATCAGTTGATATATGCCACATTTTATATGCCACGTGTGAGTTGTTTTGAGCTGACTTCCAGTATTGTCTTCTACAGTCCTATTGAGTTGTTGAAGAAGTTCCTTAATGTCCTGTTAACTCTGCATTGAATCATAGGCTTTCCTAGAGTCAATTTAGGATGTGCTGAGACTGATCTATCTAGACCTTTAGTCTTAAGCTTCTAGCAACTGGTGTTTTGAGTCTGTGGTGTTTTGTGTTTTGTAAATATATCTGTTAGAATAGAATAGAATAGAATATAATAGAATAGAATAGAATAGAATAGAATTCTTTATTGGTCAAGTGTGATTGGACACACAAGGAATTTGTCTTTGATGCATATACTCTCAGTGTACATTAAAGGAAATGGTACATTCGTCAGGAATCATAAGGTTATATATTTGAGTTAAGGTATGATTGGACATGCATGAAAAAATAAGATCTATTCTAAGTAGGTAAGAGTAGAATGGTTTGCTCTGCAGGACTTCAATTTATGAAGTAGGTAGAAAAACACTCAAATGGAAACCTATTCAAGATTCAACAAAAGGTAGCTCTCCGAAGAAGAGAATACGATTCAGAACATTAGATACCATTAACTTTACAATAGAACAGGAATAACTGACTGTTGCACTAATATTGTATGCCTTGTAGAGATTAAGAAAAGGACACACATGGGCAGGAACATCATGGTTAAAAAAATAGATCAGGAAATGTTAAATAGGAACTTAATAGCAGTACAAAAATGCCTTTTCAGGGTATCTCCAGGAGAAGCACAATTTTAAAAAAGGGGGAATCACAGTTACTGTACTTATCAGTAATAAAGCGTTGCCTGCATCTCTGAAAATTGAAATGTCACTTCTGCTCCAGTCACTACTGATATCATGATGTAATTTTGGCTGCTGAACTAGAAATATGATGTATGAAGCTGTAGCCAGGAATGATTCTGCATCCATTTAATCAAAGAGATGCAATGTTGTACCAATTTTGATCCAGAAATGAATGTAATTGCTTTCAGAAAAAGGAAAACATTTAGAGGTGGGCAAAGATTAAAGCTTATTAAATTGGCTGTATCCATTGTAGAGGATCCAAAGTTTCCATAATAAGAATTGTTTTTGAAACAAACACTACAAAGATCCAAATGGCACAAATAGTTCACCCCCTCTCCCCGTTTTGATACCCTACAGTTGTCCTTGACTACAATTTGATCTTCCTTGGCCGCATTACTAAGCAGTAAGCACAAAAGACAACAGTCTTATGCAAATTTTAAACTAACCAAGTTATTTTCATAGTTTCGTGGATCAAAAACTGAGCAAAACAAATGTGTTAAGCTTTAAGCTTTTTGTTGTTTTTGCTGCAGAAGGTGAATACATCTCTGATACATATAAAACAAAACAAAGGATACATTTGTTATGTCTCCTCCAGAACCTGGTGCACTCTACCATAATTCTCAATCACTAAGCATTATCACTTTTTTGTAGCCTTTTAGCCCAACTCAAAGACAAAGGTGGAAGTGTATTAGCTCAGCCAAAAGATTATTGTAGTTCATCCTATGAGTCACATGGTCGAACTACTTATTGCTTACCTAGGATTTCTGGTTCAATGATATTATCCTGTATTAGAGCCAAAGACTCTTAGGCTATTTTAGCATTCCTTATAATATTAGTTTCTTTTACAGATCACCACACAAAGCAAATTATGAGTTATGCTTAACTGTGCAAGTCAGGAACTACTATAGCTACTATTTATTTATTTTATTTATTTATTTAGCAAAATTTATATACCGCCCCCTCTCCCAAGGGACTCGGGGCGGTGTACAGCCAGATAAAA
>JAEANM010020620.1:0-12055 GCA_017656035.1 Myanophis thanlyinensis
TCCCAGGTTTTTTTTTCCCTTCGGAAACGGGTCCAAGTGGCTCTTTATGTCTTAAAGGTTGCAGACCCCTGCCCTAATATATGCTTTAACAGTATCCCATACATTTTGTGCTGATTGTATCTTCCACTCTGTTCTCTTTAAAAAAAGTTTAATTCAGTATCCATAGACTGAATAAATACTTCCACTTCATCTTCACTGGTTTATGATCTGCCCACATACTTGCTTCTATTTCAGTGTCCTGTATATTATTTTTTAATTCACCTGTCATCCATATCGTGCTATTCATGACGATTTATGTTGATTTGAGTAAAATATAAATCTTTTTTCCTTGGGGTGTGTCTCCTTGTGTCTAAAAGCATTAATTCTTCATTCATTCTCAGAAATGCCTTTGGAAGGGTACTCCTTGTCTTTGTTATTTTAACAGTTTGATAGTCCAGATCCTTATCCACAATGGCATTAAAATCGCCTAGTCTACATATGTTTTCGTACTCTAGTTCCATCAGTCTTTTATGTAGTCTGTTAAAGAAACACTCTTGTTTCATGTTTGGTGCATAAATTCCTACAAGGAGAATCTGCTTTGAGTCAAATTCTATCTCTAGCATCAACACTCTTCCTTCTTCATCTGTGAAAATCTGTTTAGCCTTAATATTTTTGTTTATGTAAATAACTACTATTTTTTTTCTTGTGGTACCAGAAATGCAAATTTATTACCTAATTTTGGACATTCCAAAAGTTTCTCCTGCTGTTTAATAATATGCACCTGTTGCAAACAAATTATATTTAGGTGTAATTTCCCCAATTTATTGAAAATCTTGTTTCTTTTAAATGCCAAACTTAATCCATTTATGTTAACTGAGATCAAATTTAATTCTTCTTCCATGTTTTAGCTGTGTAAATAGGTCTTATGGTTCTGGTTGATCTAACCTCTCTCGGTGATCTTTGTGTTTTGGGTATGTATAGCTTCTTGTTGTTTAATTTTTCCATTTCTCTCTCCTGTCTTCTCAACTTTTATCTGTTGCCTACCGCCTCCTATTGTTTCAGTCTGCTGCACTGTGCCTCCTCCTACTGCTTCAGCTTGTTTAGCACTCTCTTGTCTTTATGTTTCTCCCTCCTGTGTGTCCTCTGGGATGGTGAAGAAGTCATCAAAGAATTTCTGTGCTTTTTCTACAGAGTCCAATCTGTATCTCTGTTCCATCCATGTCACCAAGATATCTTCTGGGATCAGCCATCTGAAGTTCACTTCATGTTTTACCAATAATTTTGTTAATAATGGATAATGTTTCCTTATCTCTCTTACTCTTCCTGGAATCTGCTTTAAAACTATTATTTCTTTCCCTTTATATTTCAACGTGTCATCTCTTACTTTTTATAATATTCCTAAAAAAGGAATTTAGATTTAATTATATTAAAGTATATTAAATTAACTAAAAGCAGTCTATCTTTCAGTTTGTGTCTGTCTGCCTGCCTGCCTGCCTGCCTGCCTGCCTACATCATCTAATAAAGGAGAACATTTGTAATTCAGGGTTGAAATGTGGAGTTCTTGGTGCTCTCTGAGCTTTCTTGTTTTCGTGCAGATGTTTCATTACGTTAACTAGGCAACATCTTTGTTGCTAGTAAGGAGTGCTGTTTGCTGTCAGTTTATATTCTGGTGACTTGCTTGTCTGTGGGTTGGGGTGGTCAGATTTTTTGGTTGGGCTGTTTACTCATAGCTCTTCAGCAGTTTCTTGATTTGGGGTATTGCTTACTTGATTGGAAGTCTGAAGTTGATCTTGGAGTTAATCTGTACTGATATGAGTGCTGATTACTGGGGTGCTGGAGAGGTGCTGGAGTCTTTTTCTCTTGGGCTGGTTGATTGTCTCTTCTACATAGTCTATAGATGTTGTTAATGTCTATCTGTCTATTAATGGCTGATTTGCCAGAATGCCAGCCTTCTAAAAATTCCCTGGCATTTTTGGATTTGTCCTGGTCTATTATTATCACATTTTCCCAATTGAAACTATGTTTAAATTTGTCTATATGTTGTGAAATTAAATAATTTTCATCATGTCTTCTGATTGCCAGTTGATGTTCATGGATATGTTCTGCCAGTCTTTTGTCTGTTTGTCTTGCATCATGGTTGTTGCAGTTCTTACATTGTATGTTGTAGATGATTCCTGTTTTTTCTTCTGGAGTTGCTGGGTGAAAAAGACAAATGTAAGAAATACAAAAAATATATACATTGTATTTTCTTACATTTTGTATTTTGTAAGACTGCATCCATGAACACCAACTGGCAGTCAGAAGAATTTTTAATTTTAATTTTACAACATATAGTCTGATTTAACCATAGTTTCAATTGGGGAAATGTGATAATCATAGACTAGGCCAAGTCCAAAAATGCCTGGTAATTCTAGAAACCTGGCACTCTGACAATCAGCCATTAAGAGACACATAGACATTAACAACTTCTATAAACTATTTAAAAGAGACAATAAAAAAGAGAAAAAGAGAAAAAGACTCCAGCACTTCTTCACCAATAACGAGCACTTCACCAATGCTCTGTCTCTGTTCTGGCTTTTGCCCGCTTGTGGGCTCCAAAAGGAGCCAAAAGCCGCCTTGGAGAGGTGGTGAAGCCAAGGAGGAATGCCCAGTGAGGTTACAACTCTCCTGCTGACCCCCAGGCTCTTTATTCCTTCTATGCCACGGCAAGGAGAAGAGGCAGCCTCAGAATGGTGGCCATGAAGCTGGGAGAGCCGAGGAACAGCTAGGTGCGATGCAGGAGCAGAGTTGGTGAACAGTGTCTGGAACTGGGTGAGAAGAACTTTTTTTACTTCAATTTTGAACCCCAAAGGACTATTTAAGAAGAAAGGGACTCCTAATCACTTTTAAAGTGGCAGCAAGTCGAGTTGAGGGAAAAAGGAAAAAATTTAAAACACAAGGAAAGGATAAAAGGGAAAGGCAAAAAATTGTTATAAACACAGAAAATTGGATTTTTAAATTGGAAAGCTCTTATTGTGCATAGGCGTTTTGAAATGCTAGAACTGTTTACTCAAAACACTATCTTTAAATTATGAATATTAGGGGAAAGATTATTTAATATTGAAACTTAACACTGTCACCTGCTGATGAAAAAAAAGAAAGCACAACACATTTTTAAAATTTGGAAAAGCTTGACTGCTAGAGACTCTAAAGTGAAATAAGAAGGATATTTTTAATAAAAGACCCCTGAGGATTATAATACAAGATCGAATTACCAAAATGACTTAAAGAGGTTCATAAAGTTTTTTGGGGACTATTCAGAAGAACAGGCTGATTAACTCTGGGACATAAAGATCTGAGATTATTGAATTGCTAGAGAAGTGACTTAGTATTTGAATATATGGTTGTTGGATCATTAGATAAAAGAGGAACACAATAAACTGTTATGAGATTCTCCACCAAAAAGAAATGAGTATTTGGGAGGAGATAGTGTTGATAATTCACAGCACAAGGGAGATATGGGCAACAGAGTGCAAGGACATAATGAATCAAATGGAGTCCATAGAGTAAAAAATTGAAAATATGTTACAAAAGACTACAAGTGATCAAGATGTCCAGGAAGAGGAGGAGCTAATACAAAAAGATGATGTTAAAATACAATTAAACCAACAAATAGTACAAAATGACAGAAAAGATATATTAAAAGTAATAAGGAGGGATGAAACAAATCAAGGGGAGAGTATTTTAAGAGAACTAAAAGAGGAACCAAAGAATCAGGAAGCTTTGTCTGGAAAGGAGACAGGAGCAAGAGCAGACATTTTGGAAATTAGACAATGGAAGAGAGTAGAGAGGGGGAAAAAGGTCAAAAAGAGCGGTCAAGAGGGTGATGTAGATAGAAATGTAGATTCAAGAGAGGAATATGGGAGTCAAGCAAAAAAGTAGAATAATTAAAGAATTAAAGCAGGCAAGAGATGATAGTTAGAAAGGAAATACATTCAAATACAGCAGTGGCATAGTTAAAAGTTAGAATAAGAAGGGTTAGATAGAGGGGGATTAATAAAATACATTATTTAAGGAAAATAACAAGAGGGGGAATTAGAATTAAAAACTAGGTAAGGAGAAATTAAAACCCAACATGAATATATATACTATTATTAGAATTATATAACTTGTGTGAAATGTAATATATGGGATTAACAATTCTATGTTTGTAGTAAGATACATGATATGCAGGATATGGTGACTGGCATAAAAATGACACATTGTAATATTGAATAATTGAATAATGTAGGAATATATTTTGAATAATGGATGGACAATTACAACACAACAAAAGTATGTGTATTATTATTAGAATCTTATAAATAGTTGTATGTAATAAATTTGTTCAAGATTTTATTTTATTTGTAGTAAAAGGCAGGTAACAGAAAATAGGGATTGGCATAAATATGACTAGATTAATTAAACAATAGAAGATTATAATTATATAAATATATTATTGGAATTATACAGGACTATTAATTGTAATAAAAGTGATCAATATTGTTTTGCATGTACCAAAATGTATGGCATTCAGGTGCCATGCTGTTCACACACTGAATATGTTTGTAAAAAATAAAAAAACTTTGAAAAAAAAATGAAACTGCCAAAGAGCCATCAGTAAACAACCCAACCATAGAATCCTTAAGACTGCCCCCCACCCCCCCAGATAGGCAAGACACCAGAATATAAACTGACAGCAAGCAGCACTCCTTACTAGCACTCCTTAGTAGATGATGTTATCTAGTTAGGGTAAAAAGAGATTGGATAATCATTGGTCTGAAATAGTATAGGGCAGTGATGGTGAACCTTTTACTTACCGAGTGCCAAAAAGTATGCGCTTTGTCCATGCCGTCCACACTTGCGTGCGGTTCCTTCATGTGCACTGCATGTGCAACCGCACTGTCTGCGCATGCATGCAGCTTTTGCATGTGCAATGCACACACGTTGTGCACAGGCACTCACACACACATGAGCAATCACGTTTGCATGCGCAGGAGAGCTCCGAAGACCAGCTGAATTTCCTGCTGCAATCGTGTTCATGTACAGCGGAGGCCTGAAGACCAGCTGGATCTCTTCAATTGTGCATGCGTGGAGGTAAGTTGGCGGACAGCTTGTGTGCCCAGCAAGATGGCTCTGCGTGCCACTTGTGGTTCCCGTGCCATAGGTTCGCCATCACAGGTATTCCTGCCTAAGCAAGGGATTGGACTAGAAGACCTCCAAGGTCTCTTCCAACTCTTCTATTCTGTTCTATTGAAACATCTGCAAGAGAAGAAGCAAATTCAGAGAGCACCAAGCCCCCCTATCTATCTGTCAGTCTACCAACCAACCAACCAACCTACCTACCTACCTACCTATCTATATTACCATCATCATCATCAATTCCCTTCTCACCGTTATGGTGGTTTGTGTCTTCCTCAACCTTGAGTCTTCTACCAGAGGTCAGAGAGCTTGAAGATTCTGCACAGTATCTTAGCTGTTCCTAGCATTGTACTCTTTTCTCTTTTAGGCAGAGAGCCCTGATGTTGTACTAAGATCTGTTGGAGTCATCCGGGTTAGGAGACAACAGCTCCAAAGTTCTCCTACCATCACTGGGACCATTTTGGCCTTAACTTTCCACATCCTCTCCAGTTCCTCTTTCAGGTCCAAGTACTTTTCCACTTTCTCCAATTTATCATACTCCTTCCTCATGATGTTACTGTCATTTGGCACTACCACTGTTTTCTTGTCTTTGTCTAATATCACAATGTTTGGTTGATTGGCCATTGCTTGCCTTTCTGGTTGGCTTTGGAAATCCTACAAGATCTTAGATCTCTTATTTTCCACAACTTTCTGTGGGATCTCCCATCTAACTTAGGAGGGTTTAGCCCATATTCTGTATAGAAGTTCCTGTACACAATGCAAGATTGGTTGTTCCATTCAATGTATGTATTCCTGTCTGCATCTTACATTTTTCCATTACATTTTAATTTCTCTAAGGCTTATTTGCATAAACTGCATCTTGGCTCCTGCCTAATGTGATAATTCCTGTTTCTGTGGATCTGTGCTTAGTGCCTGTTCTTGTACTGTTGTGATCAGTGCCTCAGTGCTATCTTTTAGTCCAGCTCTTTCCAGCCACTTGTAGTATTTCCCAGTGGCTTCCATCTCATTTATCTGTCATATATATCCCATGCAGGATCTTGCCTTGCTATAACACTTCCTTTGCTTGATTTTCCCACATCTGCAATTACCTCAGGCATTCTCTCAGCAACTCATCTTTGGATGTCATTTTACTGATGTACTGCTGGATGCTATAGGTTTCTTCCATGACTGTGGCTTTGACACTGACTGCCCTCTTTCCATCTGATGTACTGTTTCTAGGTATTGGACTTGGGGTGGAAACCTGTCAGAGTTTGTAGCAGCAATCACATTCAGAACCACACACAAGTAAATGAATTCAGCAGGAGCCAATAACTTCTTCATATACAATAATATAAAATGTGTGTGTGTGTGTAGACATACATACATACATACAATACCCATGCAGCCTTTCCTAACATGGTAGTAAAATACAAGCAGAGGAAAGGAGTGAACAGTTTCAGTTCAGAGCTCAGAGTAGCAGCATGCACAAACTTGTTTCGGTTTCAGTTCAGCAAGCTCAGAGTTGCAGAACTAAGCCACACCCAATCCAAATTGTCTCAGTCCCCATTGGTTGACCTTGTTTCTAAGCCCTATTCCAGTTTATGAATACACTGACATTCCTCCCTTCATAACTGGAATAGACATTACACCAAATAATATTCTTCAGAGACCTGTATTTGAAGATCCAAATTCACAGTTCCCTTCAAGTACCCAAGAATCCTTTTTTACATATCCAGTGCAACTGTGTTGATGCAGCAGTAAAGTGACTTAAGATGCTTACTGCACAAGCTATATCTGGTCTGGACCACATTATTGGGTAGTACTTTCTTTTTGTATACCCATTTACATCCTACCGCTTTTCAACCTTGTGGCAAAGTCATAGAGGTGAACACTTTATATTCACCCATGGATTTCATTTCTTTGTCCATGGCCTCTTTCCACTTTACTTGCTCAAATTTAGGTAATGCCAATAATTCCTTATAGTTCCTTGGCTCATTCCATACATTACACTTTTATTTTACTATAGAAGAATACCTGTCAGGTAGAATCCCCTTGTTCCATCACTCTGACCTGCATGGCACTGCCTGCTTCTGTTGTTTCAACCCTCTTTGGCTTCATATCTTGTTCAGCTTCTCCCTGAACGCTGACACCATCACTAAGTGAGTCGGCATGACTAAGTGAAACACCATCACTAAATGGATCATTCCACAAATTTGTATCAATTCTGTTCCAGTTTTGCCCAGCAAAACTAGCAGACCTGGAAATCACTATTCTTTTGCTCCTATTGCTAAAGCAATAGCTCTTTGAGCCAGGCTCATAGCCCATAAATCTGTGCTTCCTAGCCTTTGGATGTCCTTTTCTCCTGATTGCTTTTGGAATATACACCCATGCATTGCTTCCAAACACCCTTAAATGTGCCAGAGATGGCTTTCTTCTATATAGCACAGCATATGGAGCAGCATTTATGGATGAATTCCACAGCCTATTGATTAAATAGTTAAGCAGTCAGCATGGCTTCACCGCAATATGATCTGCTCAGACCAGAATCCTCCAGCAGTGAGTCCTTCATTGTTTGTAAGACTCCATTCCATCTCTCAGCTACACCATTCTCAGCTGCTGTGTACGGATTAGTGTGTCTGCTTTATTCCTGTCCCAACCATTGTTGAAAACTTGCTGACATGAATTCTGAACCTCTCAGTTTGCAGCTGATATAGCTGTTGCTTATATCTTTTTTCTACAAAGCTTACCCCTTGCTTAAATTTCGGTAGCACCTCTATTTTACTCTAATAAATAGCAGAATCCAAGCCTGCTATAGTCATCTATAATGACTAGTGCATACTTTGCTCCTCCCAAACTGTCTTGCATTGGCCCAACCAAATCTGCATATACTAGCTCTAAAGCTGCTATTGTCTGCCTTGTTCTATTTTTACTTACTGGAAATGCTTTGGACTTTGATGACTTAGATATTGCACATCCAAATATGTTTTACATTCTTTTAAATGTAATCCTTTTCCAAACTGTTCCATCTTTTGCAAAACTCTGAAGCTGGCATGGCCAAGCTTCCTGTCCAAGAGATGAATGCTTGAATCATGTTGTGCCACATTTCCAAATGTTTGGGCACATTGAACTTTTTGCTCCTGCAACACACAAAGATTATTCCGTTTTATGCCCTGTGCACATATACTGTACTTCCATTTCTGTTTATGAGGCACTTCCCATTCAGAAATGTGGTCTCAAATCCTTGCTTGTCTAAACTAGAGATACTCAGTAAATTATGCTCCATTTCAGATACACATAATATATCATTAAACTTCTTTTCCAAACATGGAATTTGCACACTGCTTCTTCCAATAACTTTTGCCTTATCGCCATTTGCCAAGGCTACTGCATCTCCTCCAGCTGGATCCATCCTGTAAAACAATTTAGAATTATTAAAAATTGTTTGACTAGCCAAACAATTAACCATTTGTCTCTGCTATTAGAATAGTTGACTTTTGCCACAGCAACTTGTCCATCTGCTGATTTTCTTCACTCTAGGTCATGAGAGGTCATGAAAATAACCTCAGGGTATAATTTTGAATTTTTATAATTTTAGCTTAATTTGTTTTAACTGTAACGTTTAAATTAATCAGCTTCATTTAATTATTTTAACTGTTTTTTTAGTTTTTTCTTATGTGTTTTTAAATAAATAAGTAAGTAAGTAAGTAAGTAAGTAAGTAAGTAAGTAAGTAAGACTGCAACCTTAAACACTCAAAGAGTCATTTGGGCCAATTTCCCACAGAAAAGAAAATGGGAAGCACAAATCTGGGTGGGAGTGGCCAACTCAACATCACTCACTCCCACCCAGTCACATGACAAGTACCACCCCGGGCCATGCCAACCCAGGTTTTGTGGCTCTTGGTGTTTTCTGTGAAAAATTGGTATTTCTATCTCTACGCTGTCTTTGTCTCTCTGCTTTCTCTTTCTACTTTCTGTGTATGTCTCTCTCTCTTTTTCTCTCTCCATTCTATGTGTCTCTGTCTCTTTCTCTGTCTCTACATCAGGGGTCTGCAACCCCTCTTTCTCGCTGCTTTTTCTCTCTGTGCCTCTGTCTCTTTTTCATTTTCTGTTTTTCTCTCATATGTTTGTCTCTGTCTCCATCCATCCATCCATCCATCCATGCTCTTCTGCTCAGCTTCACGTTGTGTGAATCCAACCACTTGGGCTGTGGAGGGGGAGTGGAGGCTGGCAGGCAAAGTCAAGTGTTGGAGATCCACACAAAATAAAGCAACCCCAACCTGGATTCTGTCAGGGAAACACACCCCTACCCTCTCCCTCTTCCCTTGTGGCGGAGGCCCAGACAGCCCAAGGGCAGCTTCCTCCCTGGAGATGGCCAGCAAACAAAAAAAATGTGGTGCTCTGGCTTGGAGGCAGTAGCACAGAGCCCCATCTCTGGTCAGTGAGACCAGACAGGCAGGACGCTGGCAACTTCTTTATGCAGATATGAGGCTTTGGCACCACTGAGAGGCTCCTGCGGCCACTGTGCCTTGCAGGGAGCCACAGAGGGGTCTCTTCACTCAGCTCTGTTAAAGCTCCGGTTGCCAGCACCACTGTGTTCCCCATTAGTTGGCAAGGTGGAGGTGAAACGCCTCCTGGACAGAGGGGAGCTGGATGGTGGTGGTGAGAAGTGGGTCCTGGAAGGATGGCAGGTGCTGCAATGCCGAGTTCAGCCATCTGGGTGGGGTGGGTGTTGCGGCAGGTAGGATAGAGCCAGAAGGGACGTGCGAGCCGAATGTTTGGAGCAGTGCTTGGCAGAGTTTGCAAGCGGGCTTGGCGGGGCTGCTTAGCAGGGAGAGAGACTCCAGCCTGTTTGGTTCGCTTCAGTTTGGGATGGGAATGCAGAAGGCGGAGAAATTCCATGCCTCTCAGGGTTCAACCCTCAAAGACTCCTTTGCATTCCAGAATTTGATCCTGCATTCTCTCTCTCGCTCAATCTCCTCTTTCTTTCTCTCCTCCCTCCCTCCCTTCTTCTCTGTCTCTGATTCTTTGGTGCCTCATCTCTTGCTGGGTCTCATGGGTGTGTCTTCCTGCTCTTGGTGCTGTGCGTACCTCAGTTGCTTGGGGAGATGCACAACCTATTCTCTGCCCTGAGACACTCTCCCGCAGTACCAACAAAGGCCGGAAGAAATGCCCTTGAGACCCAGCAAGATATGAGGCAAGTACAGGGGTGCTTTGGTCCCACTCTGGAATATGGAGCAAGTCTCCATCCCACTTACCTTCTCAGGCCAAGTGAAGAGAGACTGGGAGGGGAGGGCCAAGGGGAGGGCCAGCCAGTAGTGGGATTACCTGACAGGGAGCCACAGCAGAGGGATGAAAGAGCCACATGTGGCTCCAGAACTGCGGGTTGCTGACACCTGCTCTAGGTCCATGTCAGGTCTTGTTCATTCTTTGCATATAGCCTGATATCATTCATGTAAAGAAGTGTGTCAGCTCTGCCTCAATCAAACTTCAAGAAATAAAAACCCTGATTCCATTGTTTTTGAAAACAGATAGAATTTTACTAAAGCATGACTGATAGCAAGAATAGCTAAGCAAGGTCTGGCAAAAAACCCGCGAAAATCACATACCAAAGAATATCCAATTCCCTCCCCCCATATTTCGGCAGAGTTCATCCAATCCAAAGTTCTCCATAGGTCACGAGGCATCTGCAGGTGCTAGCGGGGATGACCGTTACTTCTCCAAGACAGTGACCTTGAAACGATGTAAACATCCGGCATTCTCACAAAGGGCTTCTCCCTCCAGCACTCTTCCCCCCCATATGACCCAGCTCCCCCCTCCCACCATTACTATGGCAAAGTTTAAGCATAGACAAAGTAGAAACTAGAGGCTGACATTGGCGGCCCTTAATTAATTCTGCAAATGAACAGGTGAATGAATCAGAGTAACAGGTTAACTTGGTTCTACAATCATTCCAGCCGGCCTGTCTGAAAAAAATCTAATGGAATCAAATCAAACCAAACCAAAAGTAACTGAATCAAAATGGAACCAAATCAAGCAGAATTAAAGTCTCCTAACTAACTGGAATCTCCACAATGTATAAGTGAGTAGTGAAGAAATATTTCCATGGAGATCAGATCAATTCACTACTGACTATGGGATGTTTCAGAAATGATAAATTAGCAGTATAATCACTATAAATTACTGTGGAAGAAGGAATATATCAACCTTATCCCATTATTCTGCCTAATACATATACATATATACTGCAAGATTCTGTAATGTAACCTTGTAATAAGGAACATCTATCTCAGAATCTCCTAATTGCAATAGTCTATTAATGTATGGAATCTGTATGATATGCATGAAGCAACCATTAAAATGAAATAAGGAGCAACTCCTGTAAAATAATCCTGTATTTGCATTCCTCTGGACGCAGGAAAGACCAGCGATCTCTTGACTGCTTTTACTTATTAAATTCCTCTTATCCAGGATTGCTGCTCGGCCCAGTTTCAACTTCATCTGGTAGATGTATTTTGGCTGGTTCTTTTCAGCCTTATTTCAAGAGTTACTATCTTTTCTGTTTAAGCAAAGATTTATCCAAAGAAGGAATGACATTTGGCAGTGATGTAGAAGTGGTTTCTGATGTATACCAACTCAATTAGTATGTTAAATGCACACATAATGAGCATATAAACCTTACAAATAGGCAGCAATAATTTTTTATAACAATTTTTTTTTAAACCCAACTTATCATTGTGTGTACAGCATGGTATCTGGGCATCTTTTAGTACATTAATTATATCACATACTATTAATCATTTTGGTACCAACAAATTCATATTGATCCTCTTCAATTCCATTATTTATTCTTATTTCTATTGACAATGCTCACCTTAAGTATACTCATCCCTTTTAAATATACAAAAATCCACATTTCAACATTGTACCAAGTCCTATT
>JAEANM010020621.1:0-12055 GCA_017656035.1 Myanophis thanlyinensis
TGCAAATCTCCGGGGGGAGTTCATTCCAAAGGGTGAGCGCTGCCACAGAGAAGGCCCAAACCCTCGGGGTGGTCAGGCGACATCGTCCTGATGATGGAACCCCGAGGAGACCAACCCTGTGGGAACACACCGGTCAGTTGGAGGCTGAGGGTGGCAACAGGCAGTCCTGTAAGTACCCAGGTCCCAAGCCATGGAGCACTTTGAAGGTGATAACCAACACCTTGAATTGCACCCGGAAGGCCACAGGTAGCCAGTGCAGGAGAGGTGTTACGTGGGAGTTCCTAGGGACTCCCATAATTACCTGCGTGGCTGCATTCTGAACTAGCTGCAGCCTCCAGATACTCTTCAAGGGGAGCCCCATGTAGAGAGCATTGGCATAGTCCAGACAGGAAGTCACGAGGGC
Source organism: Myanophis thanlyinensis (assembly GCA_017656035.1). Classification (NCBI taxonomy): domain Eukaryota; kingdom Metazoa; phylum Chordata; class Lepidosauria; order Squamata; family Homalopsidae; genus Myanophis; species Myanophis thanlyinensis. Next base: position 404 of record JAEANM010020621.1, read on the forward strand.
AGAAGTGACAGAAGATACCCTGTCTGCTCCAAGTCCTCGGAAAGATGGAGATTGAAACAGGCATCTTGCTAGCTAATCTAGGTAATGCAACATATAGTTTTAGCTTTAGGCATGGCTCATAAAGGCTGGGTCTTCATGTGAAGCAAATGAAGTGGTGGGACAGTCCATCACTTCAGGTTTGAGGTGTAGCATACCAGGAGTAAATGCTTACCCTATGTTTTTTTTTCTTTGAATCTTCCTGCAATAAAAACAAGAACAACTGAGCATTTATGAGAGCAATTTCTAACTGAATCTTTTATTTGCTATGAATTTTTTTTGTTTTATTTTGCAGAAAGCTTTTAAAGCCAGTTAAAATGCAGGTTTCCCCTTTTAAATCCAGATACACAAAGGATACATTGGCAGAAGGAACAGATGCTGTCCATGGTGCTGAAGTAGCATTTTTAAAATGTCGTTCTTGTGCTATCCAAGTCTCTCTCTGTGTGTGTTTTTGTGTGTTTGTGTGTATGTGAACTATATGGAACATAAACTAGTGGCCTCTTCATTTAATCACTGGGGCTTGCTCATTGGATTCACTAATTTCAGAAATCTATGTATATGTGTCTGCTTTAAAAACTTTGCACACAGACGAAAAGAGTAAAGGAGAAATGTCCAGCAGAGTGAATGAAGTTAAGAAGTAAGGAAATGATTTTGAATAAACTGAAGGAAGTAAATTTAAAAAAAGAGTATTTTAAAAATCAGTTGGGAATGATGTTAATATATGAAGAAAATAAATCCTAAAGTCTGTGAGAACATTGGAAAATAGGAAAATTGTAGATGTAGATGGTAAAAAAAAAATATCTGTGCATGTGGTTTGCTTATAGAGTGGCTGTGTGATCTCTTTAATGTGCATGTGAACAATCAACAGGTGATTGGAATAACACTATTATTATTCATCTAATCAAAGGGAAAAGCAGCAAGAGTAAATGTAAAAATTAAAAGTAGGAAGGTGTTTGGAAGCATTTTGCTCAAACACTTAGAAATAGTTTGGAAAAGCAATGTGTGTATTTCTCTGGTAAAAAGTCCACACACATCCAGACAAAAATTGTTTATGACAGATGCATCTGAAAAAGAACATATAGGCCTAAAAGTTTTAAAAATAAAAGTTGTATTTAAGAATGAATACAATGTACGATATATAATTTATAATAATTATATTTAAATTATAAAGCTTTTTACTTAATGATGCATGCATCATTGTGTAGCTCAATCACTGTATGCACAATCATTCTATGCAAGAGATTCCAAAGCTGCTAAGCAGTACATTAACACCAAAAGAAAGATGAGTTTATTCCTTATACCTTATAATAGTAATAAAAATATGTATCTCTCCACAGTGCTTTACAGTACTCTATATGCAGTTTACAATGTCAGCATATTGCCTTTGACAATCTAGGTCCTCATTTTACTGACCTCAGAAGGATAGAAGGCTGAGTCAACCTGAGCCCCATCAGAATCAAACTCCTGGCTGTTGGACAGAGTTTGTGTGCATTACTGCACTCTAACCATTGTGTCACCAGGACTCCTAATGGGGTGCTGATTATTTTTGGGGTCCAAATGAAAATGCTTATTACAGTACCAAACATATCACAAATGTGGACTTGAGTTAATAGCAGCACTGCCAATTCTCATATACTTTGTTCCATGATCTTAGATCTGCAATGGGACATCTTTTGCAGGCTTCTCTGTAGGTAAGCTTAACATAAGAGCTAATTCTGCTTCTTTTATGTCATGTACTATAAAACAATGCTACTTCATTTTTACACCAATGATTTATTTTAACCTAGATTTTTTTTCCTAGATTTTTATGCTGCTGGTTCAAAATGGTTTTACTCTTTTGAACATAGGTCTTTATAAGCCTAGAACCATAGAGTGGGAGGAATGATTGGTAAATGATTTAAATGATTTAAATAAATGATTTAAATCAATAGAATGAAGAAAAAAATGATTCCCTTCTGGTTATTTCCAAAAGGGAATTTTAGCATGGAGATCACCACAATTATGAAAATATCAATGTGAATTTAAATACGCTGCTTCATTATTTCCAATATGTCTTTTTCATCAATATATTGGTAGTTACCATTTTTAAAAAAATATTAAAAAGTATTTTCTAGTATCATATTTATTATTCAAGTTATTTTTTGGTTTCCATTGCAGTGTATTGAATCATCTTCTTCTTCTTTTGGCTGTTCCTGTTAGGGGTTGCCACAGCGAATCAACTGCCTCCACCCAACTCTATCCTTGGCATCCTCTACTCTCAGCCCAATCACTTTCATGTCCTCTTTTAGCACATCCATATATCTCCTCTTTGGCCTTTCTCTTGACTTCTTGCCTGGCAGCTCCATTTCCAACATCCTTCTACCAATATAACCACTCTCCCTCCTCTGCACATGTCCGAACCATCTTAATCTGGCCTCTCTAACCTTGTCCCCAAAACAGCTGATCTGAGCTGTCCCTCTGATGTTCTCAATCCTAATCCTGTCCATCCTAGTCACTCCTAAAGAGAACCTCAATAGCCTCATCTCTGCTACCTCCATCTCTGCCTCTTGTCTTTTCCTCACTGCTACAGTCTCTAACCCATATAGCATCACTGGTCCAGTACTGTCTTGTACAAACCCAATTGCATTTTCACACATACAGTATAGTTTTTTACCTCACACATAAAGTATGCCATAGGTGCCTTAATCTGCTGATATGTTAACTAGTCTGGGTAACAATTAAAAAGAAATAATTTGTCATTCAGGAACAGAATTTGACAAAAATGAGAAAAAGAATGAAAGACTTTTTTTTGAAAGAGCTCTGCACAAATTGAGTTCAAAAACAATAAAAGGATATAAATGTCCTGCAAGTTCTTTCTGAATTTAGAACATAGATGCTTCATCTGAGTTGTCTATCAATTTATTTTCTGAAAAAAAATGAAGTGAAACACAACAGATGACTGAACTCAAGGAAAATTTATTTTCATGAAATTTGTTTTACAAAAATTGCTTATGATCTCTCTCACCCCTCTCTCTCTCTCTGACACATGTATACAGTTTTGCAAAATCAAGAACAAAATAAAAACAAACAAAACTTTACATAATTTGATATATTTAAAACAGCTAAAACAATAAGAGATCCAAGCAAAATGAATTCAGTGTAAGTAAATAAATAAATTAGAGTTTAAAGATAAAGTTTCCCCTTGCACATACATGCTAGTTGTTCCTGACTCTAGGGAACAATGCTCATCTCTGTTTCTAAGTCGAAGAGTCAATGCTGTCTGATGATGATTCTGTGGTCATGTGGACAGCATGACAAATGCCAAGAATGCATGGAGAGCTGTTACTTTCTCACCAAGGTAGTCCCTATTATTCTACTAGCATTTTTACATACTTTTGAATTGCTAGGTTTGCAAAAGCTAGGGCATGTGATGGGAGCTCACTCCGTTGCATGGTGCTAGGGATTCAAACTGCCAAACTGCTTTCCTTTCTGATGACAAGCTCAGCATCTTAGCCACTGAGCCACTGAGCATCCTCTTAAATGAGAGTTTAGGTGGTATTAAAACCAGGAAGGAGTCTCACAATCAGGCTGGAGCGATCATCCATGAGAAGAACAACAAGAACTCAATCAAAGCCTCCCCACCTAATTTCAACCTTTAATGAATAAATCAATGGTCAAAGGATTGCATTACTAGGAATCAAGTGCATGTATTGGTTTGGCATGGATAAAAAATGGCTATTGCACCTGATTTTGTTCCAGGGAAAATTCAAGCTGCTGTGTGACAGAAATGAAGAACAGCTAAGACATTATCTCAGTATAGTGGTCTGAGAAGAAATGTCAGGCAAGGGACATTCTTCTTTTTCCCTAGATACATTTCTACTTCAAGGGCAAAATAATTCAAGTATCAAAAATAATGTACAGTGCACAAGGCTTTTTTTTCCCTTCAAGCAAACTTCTCACCCTTGGATTTTCATATTTCATAAAATAAAAATCCCTTCAGCTATATCTGGTGTTGAAAAAAACAACAATAAACTTCAGAAAATGAAACAGGAGTCATTCAAGCAAAAATAGACTTGCTTGTAAGGAGGAAGAATGTGGTGGAGCTGAGAATGGGGGAAAAAACTTTCATTTAATATCTCAGGTGTTGACTTTTGTGAAATAAATGCTTAGTGATGGCTAATACTATCAGTGGGGGAAAAAAGTGCACTTCTCAAGCCTAATCCAGTTCAGATTATAGTGCTACGATTCAGAGAAGGCATGATTCATTTTCATTTTTCATTTGGAAATTGGGAGGCATGATGATTTGGTTCAACCATCTCTTAAATTCATTAAAAACAGTTGTACTTACAACTTAATGAAGAAGCATTAAATGCCAGCAGCACCCTTTTTTCCTAGAATGAGATGGAAATAGCAAAATGATATTCCACCCATCAAAGTTTCACCCAGAAGGGACCATGAATAATAGTGCAGTCCATTTTGGTAATATCTGATGCCTCTTTTATAACAACCATTCTCCCAATGGTCCAGCCAAGTGCCTACATAGAAATTGGGCTGAATTGGTATAGAAAGTAACTTTCTCAAAAAATATAAACAAACGAAAAATGATTTTAAAGATTAAATTTCCCTTTGCTTTTCTGAAATGCTAATTAATGAATTTAATTGGGAAATATTGCTATGTCTGGGAAGAATTTTTAAAAAATGTCAGCTGACTGGCTGATGGAGACAGAGTGGTATAGATACTTTGCTGAAGAAATTTGACAACTTTCTCTTCTTGCTATATGAGGGAAAGACAGAATCAAAAGAAAGGTTTCTACCCCCTCCTCTGACACTTTGGTTTAAAACTCTAACTGGAAAATGGGACACAGGTAGAACATGAAAGACACAAACAACAGTTTGTTTGTTTGTTTGGTTGCTAAATTTATTTGCTGCCCATCTCACTGTAGGGCTGCTCTGAGTGCTAGTCCATCCCTCTTTTTTGGAGGGATGAGTCAACATTGACCCCTAGTGACTACCTAGACTAGACACCTGCATTTTTCTTGGCAAGATTTTTGGAATTGGTTTGCTATTGCCTCCTTCCTAGAGCCAAGATAGAGTGACTGGCCCAAGGTCACTAAGCTGGTTTTGTACCTAAAGTGGGACTAGAACTCATAATCTCCTGGTTTCTAGTCTGGTGCCATAACCACTACACCAAACTGAGTCTCCATCCCTTAAATATTCTGATAGGAAGTGTTGTCACCTAAACTTGTCTGCGTGAGAAATCCTCACATTGTTCAAATATAGAAGGGAAGTTCAAGGTATATTATTATATACACTTCAGGATGTATTAAAACAATATTTTCAAAGTCTAAATGAATTGTCAAAGCTCTTTGAAGTTTTCAGAAGTGGCAGATTTGACTATTGCTTTGACAATTTGATTTCATAATCCACTTTGATGGGATACTTCCATAAAAGCATCAGCAAATGCAATAGCTGAACAAGCGACTACTATTTTGAAGTAGAATAAAAACAACAGTATAAATTCTTGAAAACTTCTTAACTGTGCAGAGATACTTCAATTTAGAAATAATGTTGGGGGTCACAGGTCAATTGCTAGCTCATTGCTTTTAGTAAAAAGCATTTAATCATTCCACATCAGGAATATTTCAATGGTTGATATACATAAAGGAACAAAATTAGATTTCTTTGGTGAGGAACTCTATGGTGTGATCTTCTCAAATTATATCTTATGAAGACCCTAGTGCTATCTGAGATTGGTTGCTTGTTTGCAGACATTTCATTACCCAGCTAGGTAACATTTTCACTACTAAAAAGAAGTAAAGAAGAAGTTGCTCTCTCTTTATATAAAGCAGCTTGCCCCGTCAGTGTTAGAGAGGGTGTGGTTTTCTCCTCTAGAAACTATAGCATTCTCATACATACAATCAAAGGAAAAGAAAGGCTTCAACTATAATGCAGATAGTCCTAATTGGTTAAAACTCTTTGAGCCTTAGAAGTAGCATTTAAAACCACAGGACCTGCCACTGAGGCCCAAGAAAACATAAGGCAGACAATTATAACATAGACCAGAAGTACAATCAGAACCAACTTTATAAACAGAGAACAAAGGAGAACATCTGAACCCTTATAAACAGAACACTTACACGGATATCCCCTAAACTCCAGTGAAGATGTTACCTAGCCAGGTAACAAAACATTTGGAAACCAACCAACAAGCTCAGAGGATGAACCCTAACCCTACAACCAAGCTACAGATATTTGCCACTATTTCACACAATGAACTTGCATCACTTTTTTTCAATAGAACCAAATTGTCACTAAAGAATATTTGGCAATGATTGGAGAAGCATACTGTATAAGCATGGTAAGTTAGTTTAAAAAAAAAAGCAAGCAAGCAAATGAATAATCAGTCCTGAGTTAGGCCTCTTATAACATTCATTTTGGGTTTGTCATTGAACATTTCAATGAGATGCAGAATGGTTTTGAAGGAAAGCATTAGAAGCTGCAATGTAAAAGGTATTTTGAAATGGCAATGAAAGTGAAAAGGGTTGTTTAAATTATTTTAGTTTCAGCTCAACTCTTATCTATGCATTATTTATTTTTAATTGTAATAATATAGTGCCTTTTTAACTGAAATAAAAGTCACCAAGTTTATATTCAACAGTTCGATGAAACATAAAACTGTAAATCCAGTTATGATAAAAACAGCAGATTAAGAAAACATCAGCAAAATTTGATAAATCTGATAAAAGGGTTTAAAAATAATTTGTAATTCAGGAGTTGCTTTGATAATGTGTTGAACAGAATGAAGAATAACATGATAATGTATACTTTAACTCACTTTATAAGATTTTATAAAATTTAGCAAATAAAACTAAAACAAGGAAATTGCACTCAAACCACATTAAAATCATTATGAAAATTAAAATCATTATGAAAATCATTATTAAACCCAAAATATGACTTAGACTTCTATTATTCTTCCCTTGAAGTAATTTAGAATCTGTTTTGAATAGACATATTCAGAATTGTGCAGAAAGAAAGATTATGTCTAATTAAGAAGGTATACACAGATTTAGAAAAATCTGCCCAATCATGAACTTTTAGGTTATTCAATGGTATATCATTTGTTGCTGTAATTGAGTCCATCTACTTGCAACTGGTCATCCTTTTCCTGTCTTTTCTTCTTCCTTACTCAGCCTTAGAGTAAAACTTTAGACAATAAAGTTTTACATATTGTGTCCAAAGTATGTTATTTTAAGACTGATCATTTTTCCTTCAAATGAAAACTTGATTAGACTGATGACCCATTTGTTTTGTTTTTTTGTGGGTTTTTTTTGGCTATCTAAGGTATTCTCAAAAGCCATTTCCAACAACGTAGCTCAATACTTTTTCCATGCTGTTTTTTCAAAGTCCAACTTTTGCTTTTTATAGTACCATGGGGAAAACAATGATTCTCTTCTTTATAGGTGTGCAGTCATTAGAACAGGGGTGTCAAACTCAAGGCCCAGAGGATGGATACGGCCCTTTGGGGCACTTAGATCTGGCCTGCAGGGCCACCCTGAAAACAGCAAAGGACCAGCCTGCAGTGCCTCTGCCAGTGAAAAGGGAGCTTGGGAGGGCAGCATGCAGCCCCCCCTGAGCTCCATTTTCATTGACAGAGGGCTGGAGGCCATTTCATCTGAAAACAGGACCGGGGGGGGGAGGGAGCAGTGCATGGCCCCATCAGGCTCTGTTTTTGCTGGCAGAGGGCTAGCAAAACAAACTAAAAACAAAACAAAGGGAGAAATGTTTCCCATGAAGGCACAGAAAAGGAAAGAGGGAAAGCAAAGAAAAAGAAGGAAAGATGGGAAAAGAGCAAGGAAGGAAAAATAAGGAAAGAGGGGAAGGAACAGGAACGGAGAATGAAGACAGAAGAAAAAAGAAAAGGAAGGAAGGAAGGAAGGAAGGAAAGTCCTGTCTTAGCACTTGACCACCAGAAGTGGCCCAGACATGAGTGACGCTGAGCTGGCCATGCCCATCCTGGCCATGCCTACCCCAGCCCCCTGAGGTCAAATACAATCCTCAATGAAATTGAGTTTGACACCCCCGCATTAGAAGACCATTTCCAAGGCCTTCATATCTATCCTACCAAGTGCTAGTCTGCAGCATATTTGTTGACTGCCAGTTCTTAATAGATTATTTTTATCAGATTATGTTGACATCTTTATTTTTTATTTACTAATCTTAAAATCTACTACTGTGCCAAAATCTTTCATTTTTAAAAAAAATCAAAACTGCATCTCCCAACATTTTAAACAGAAATTGCCAGTTCAAATGGCCCAAAGTTTTCTCTGCATCTAAGAAGATTACTGTAACTTGTTTTTCATTGTTTTATTTAGATATTCTATTACATCCAGTACAAAGCTCACATAATCTTTAAATTGACTTTTAGATTGAAATCCACTTTGTTGTTGATGAATAAACTCAAATAAAAAAAAAAACATTAGTTCGCCAAAATTGATGAAAAAAATTATAGTCATTGTTCAATAAACAAATTGGTTTATAATTCTTAATATAAATTAAATCTTATCATTCTTTTGGAAACAATGTAATATTGACCTCTTTCCAAGATTCTGGAATTTACATGCCTTGTAAAATGGAATCCAGCACTTTCCAAAATAGTTACAAAACATTCAAAATATTTGTACTAAAAACCTATTAATGCATCTGGTCATGGTTTTTATCTGTTTTAATCTTTTGTATGGATTCTGTATATCCATTGTTATTATAGGACTATTCATAATTTGTGTCACAAAATTTGTGAAAATTTTGGTAAATGCTTTTTTTAAGGAACTCCTTGATATTTTAGTATGTCTTTTATATAAATTCAAATAAAATGACAACAAAAAGTTTCCTGTATTATTCACTAGTTCCTTATCTTTTTGAATTTTCAATATCATTTCTCTCTCTTTTTCCTTTCACAATTTATATGGCAGGAAATCCCAAAGGTACTTTTTTCTACGCTACTTGGAGTTTTTTCTGTGTCCTTAGGGTCACCTGAGTGGGGCAAATTGGTGTGGAGCCTTTTTGGAACTGTTGAAAGGACTGTGTTGTAGATTGGACATAGATGATGTTGTGTCCCTCCCCTCTGTTGAGAGAGGGCTGTTCAATTTTGACACAGATGGCCTCTTTGACCCCTCTTTCGAACCAGAGGTTCTCTCTGTCCAAATTGTAGACTTTACTGTCTTCAAAAGAGTGGCTTTTGTCTTTTAAATGCAGGTGGACTGCTGAATCTAGTCCTTTGTTCTCCCATGTTGTGTCATGCATTTATCAAGTGGTTGTTTTGTTTCCTCAATATACAGATCTGCTCACTACTCACTGCAATGTACTGCATATACCACATTGCTCAGTTTGGGTATTTATCCTTGGGGTGGACAAGCTTCTGCTTAGGATGTTCTTGGGTTTAAAATATACATGTATGTGTAACTCTCTAAATGAATGCAAATGACCAGGTGTCTGAAAGGAATATTAATCCTTCCATTCCCCACCAAGCTTCTTGGACAGGAAGTGAAATGACTTCAAAGAAAAACAAGAAAGTCCAGTTGGGACAACCAAGACCTGGATGACTGAAAATCTCCATAGACATATGGCAGTAAATCTTCTTCCATGATTTATTCATAAGAAGCAATAGTCCGCAAGTATAGTGAATTGATTTTTTTGTTTCCTACTTCAATCAGGAGAAAAAGACACCTCACCCTCCACCCCCATTGTAGAAATGGCAATACAAGATATGATAAAAGTACCATTTTCCCCACTGGAAGTCACCCCATTCCTTCACCCTGTTCTAAAATAACTTTCATCTTCCAATCCCACTTCCCTGAATATATATTCCAGAAATTGGTTTAACAAATAAGGAGAAAGTATATCTTGTCTTACTCCTTTGCCAATCTGGACCCAATCTGTTTTACTTGTATCCATACTGTAGCTTTCTGAAATGTGTATAGGTTTAAATTGAGGACAATGACGTCTTCTGGAATTCCCATTTTCTAAACACATTCCTTAGGTCAATCAATAATCAATATAATTGAAGGCTTTTCTTTAATCAATGAATCATATATTACTTTCTTTTTGTGTTGTTTGGTTTTCTCAATTATCCACTGTGCTAGAACAATAATGTTTCATGTTCTTTTCTAAATTTAGAAAAAGCTTTTTCTAAAGCCATCTGGCACATCTGGCATCTGTCTTTTCATGTAGAGCTCTAATCTACTATATGCTGGATGATCCTAAGCATTAGTTTGCTAGTGTGTGGAATTAAAGATATAGTTCCAGTATACTTTGTTAAACATACTTTCTTTTGTGCTGATTTGTAAATTGATATAATCCAATCTGTTGGCCATTGGATTATTCTCTAGATTTTTTGGCTAGTTTGGTTAGAACATTTGTAGATTCTTCTGTTTCTTCCCATATTTCTTTAGATATTTCATGAAGAGGGAAGTTAAGGTTCACTTATGGAATTATAAATCCCAGAATTGGAAGAGTCCAATTAGGATATCAAGCCCAACCTCTTTCTCAATGCAAGAATCCAAATTAAAACATGTAGATGGTTATGTAATCTCCAGTTAAACACATCCAGTGAAAAGATCAAGCAAATTCTTTGAGCAATTGTTTCTATTATCGTAGTGCTCATGTTGATAGGAAAACTTTTTCTAAATTTCAGCTGGAGTCTGATGTACCATATATTAAATCCAGTATTTCATGCACTGCACCCAATAACAAATCTTGGCATTCTTCTGTATATATATAGATGCCATTCTTCTCTTCTCTTCTCTTCTCTTCTCTTCTCATCAAATATTCCTCCTTCAATTGCTCTTCATAGGACTTTTTATTCACAATCATTCTTACTATAATTCTCTAAACTATATTTCAATTTCTGTGAATCTTTCTTAAGACATGGTGGCCTGAACTGGCCAGGCTACTCAAAGTGGAAGTGACCAAAGCAGAATAAACTAAAATTATTACATTCTATGAATTCTCCTGCTGGAAAGTAACATTTTATTTGTCACTTTTATAGTCAAATCACACCACTCAGTGTTGACTTAATATTTTATTTACAATCAAACACGGTTTCAAATTTTGCTTCATAACTATTATTATCAAGCCAAATATCCCCCATCTTATCCCTATTCATTTTTTATTCTTAAATAAAGACCATATGTTTGTCCTTGTTACATTTCATTTTGTTACTTGTAGCCATTTCTGCAAGATCCTTTTTTAAAATTTACTATTCTTTTAGAATATTAGCTAATTCACACTCTTTTATGTCTTCTGAAAGTCTTCACCACCTCACCAAATCATTAATAAAACTGTTGAAGAGTAGAGGGCCCTAGAATAGAATCTTACACCTGAGTTCCTGCAGTTGCATGAGAACTTTTTATTATGGGAAAGCAGAAATGCAAATTCTGCATTTGGCTTTGAGTATATAGATGTCTATACAGATTTTTGTATATTAAGCACTATTCTCCCTCGGTGATATTTTAACACACCTAACCTGCATATATATATAAAACCCTCCCCCACAACAATACATGAAACAAACAGTACACAACATATCAGACAGAACCCTCACCATAGCAGAAACCAATGTCCTTTCCAAAGGATTCA
>JAEANM010020622.1:0-12055 GCA_017656035.1 Myanophis thanlyinensis
GTGTCTGTCTGATTAATAAAAAGAGCTGTTTGTTCACAATTCAAGTCTGTCTCTCCTTTCTAAAAACAAACCAAAGGAAGAAATTATAAAATATAGATTTTTTTTCAGATTTCCAACATATCTATTTGTCAGATGCAGAATTTAGAGCATTGGCTTGATGGTGAAAATTTAGGAAAGAAATGTACAAAGAAGAAAGTAAGAGTCTTCTAGGCTAGTCATGAGGTTAATTCTCTTAGAAGACACAGGAATTCCTGCAGAGGTATCCATGTTGTTTTTATTCACTTTGAAACAATAGAGGTATGAAAACAGGATTCTGCCAAGAAGCTTGTAGAAGGTTCTGTAACTTATTCCTCTTCTAGAGCTGTGTTAATGGAGTTTCAGTCATGGAGGGGCATTTCCTCAACTTTACCAAATTGGAAAAGAGCCTTTCCTTTACATTGTAAATGATCTTGAGCATAAGATGAGGGAGTTTCCTAAAAAGGATGTTCATTTCTATAATACTTCTTCCTTTACTCCAGAGTATCCCTTGGAACTGTTTTGGAACAATTCCTAAGCCTTTGAACAGATCTAGTAGGCGTATGGACTTAGTAGATTTATAATAACTGGGAAGACAATATTAAGGTATATTCTCTACCTTGAGCTGACAATGTATGTGGGTATGTATACTAAATTTCTTCTTGCCCCTATGAGTATATGTATCTTCCTCAATCTCTGGTCCCAGTGGTGAAATTCAGCTGGATCACACCACATCATCTGAATTGGTAGTAGAAATTTGAAATTGGCCCCGCCCCCCCTTCCCCTGCCCTTATCCATCCTTATACGAGTTTCATTTTTTTTCTTACTTACCTGAATCAGCTGTTTGGAGCATCTACGGAGCCTTCCTGATGATCCCCGCTGCCTCTGGTGCCTCTAAAAACACTTTAAAGAACCGTGCTACAGCGCATTTGGTGCACATACAGAACCAGTAGCAGAACCGGTAGCAAAACCAGTCGGATTCCACCCCTGTCTGGTTCTCTACTAGAGGCCTTTAGTTTGCGGGTTCTGCACAATATCTTAGCTGTTCTAGCACTGCACTATTCAGAATGAATGTTCTAATGTTGTTCCTGAGATATATTGGAGCCCCTTTCTCAGCCTAGGAGTCACAGTCCCAAATGTTTCTACCTTACTTCGGCCTTTATTTTCACATCCATTTCTTTATACCCTGGTACTCCAGGTTCTCCAACTTTTTCTTCCTAATGTTGGCACCACTGCTGTCACTGGCACCACTATTTTTATCACCACTGCTATTTTCTAATCCCTGTCTAATACCATAATGTCTGATTGATTGACAATCTGATTGATTGTGCATCTAGATCAGGATCTTAGTCCCTGTTACTCTCCACAACCTTCTATGAAATATCATCTGAATTGAGAAGATCTAGCTCCGTGATTGTGAACCTATGGCATGGGTGCCATAGATGCACGCAGAACCATCTTGTTGGGCACACAAGCTGTCTGCCAACTTACCTCCAGCTGAGCATGCACATGTGATTGTGCATGCACACATGTGCGATTGCAGAGACCCAGCTGGTCTTCAGATTTCCACTGCAATTACAGCAGGAAATCCTGCTGGTATTCAGAGCTCTCCTGCACATGCACATGCGATTGCATGCAGTGTGCATGCATTGCACATGCAAAATCTGCATGCATGCACACATGGTGCAGTTGCACATGCAGTGCACATGGAAAAACTGCCCGCAAGTGCGAATGGCACGTACAAAGTGCGTAGTTTTCGTCACTTAGTAAGTAAAAGGTTCGCCATCACTGATCTAGCTCATACATTGTGCAGATATTTCTGTACAAACAGCAGTTGCACAATTAATGTGTGCCATCACTGATCTAGCTCATACATTGTGCAGATATTTCTGTACAAACAGCAGTTGCACAATTAATGTGTGCTGTTCCTGCCTGCTGTTTTTTAGTCTCGCCCTTTCCAGATGCTGGTAGGATTTACAGACACTGGTAGGAGCTGTGGTGGTGCATTGATTAGAATGCAGTATTTCAGACTAATTCTCCCAACAGTCACGAGGTCAATCCTGACTGGTCAGCCTTCCATCCTTCAGAGGTCAGTAAAATGAGAACCCAGATTGTTGGGAGCAATATGCTGATTCTGTAAATACTTAGAGAGTGCTGGAAAACACCATGAAGCTATATATAAGTCGAAGTGCTATTGCTAATTCTCAGTGTCAGTCATGTCAGCTGTCTGTCAATGGTACATCCCATGCAGGAGATTGTCTTCTCATGGAACTTCTTCTGGTTGATCTTCTTTCCATGTCTGCTGCTGCTTCTATTATTCTTTCAGCAGCTCATCTTTGGGTGCCATCTTAACAATGTACTTGTGGATGCTCTGGATTTTGTATAGGACAGTGGCTTTAATATTCACAAAATTCCACTTGCCTTCTTTCCAGCTAGAATATGGTCTTTGGATGTTGGACTGGTGTGGAAACCTCTGTACATTGTGGGGAGCTTGTGGGTCTTCACTCTGGAAGCTTGCATTCTCCTTTGATCAGATCATTATACTGGCAGGTTATCTAATGACTGACAGGCAGGCATGTTGATGAAGTGGCTTTTCAGAATCTATCTTACCCTTTGGTGATACTTAGATGTTGTGTGTGTGTGTGTGCATGTTTGTGTGCATGTTTGTGTGTTTGTGTAAAGGACAGATAAATATCTGATAATAATAAAAAGTGGATGTTTCTGCTTTGGCAATTGGCCAAAATGAGATTTATTGCATAATGTTTTGACTTTCATAGGTATTTGGTGACAGTTTCATTTTAAGTTGTTAATTGGGTAATGTAATGATATACAAGTGAAATTTAGGTATGTTTTTATTAAAAGAACAGTTGTTAAATATTGTAATTACTTGCACTATAGTATAATCCAATAATAACATATTTATCATTTTATGTTTCTAAGTTACTTAAAAACAGTATTACTGACTTGTTTCTATAAATGTGATTAACCATTCTGCTGCTGTTCCATCGTGGTCTTGAATGCCTATATTTATGCATTTATAACATATTTATATTTATACATTTATTCTTAAAGAAATGCTATGCTGAACATTTGTATAATTTTTATTGTCTACTGTCAAAATGTAGGGTAGCTGAGTTAGGGAATATTTATGTGCAGCTGCACAGTATTAAACAAATTTTTCCTGACATTTAATAAATATAAGAAACTGAGAATATAGTTCATTTCATTTAGTGTTCAATCATCAACATACATTTAGAATAATATTAACCTTGATTGTTCTCGATAGCTTGCATGCTGTGTGCTAAAAAATAGTTTCCATGCAGTTTAGATTACTCAATGTGGCTTTTTATATTATTATTACCCTCATAATAAGTTCAAGGTGAGTAAGTTGCAAGTCAGTTTGCATATAATCCTTTAGAATAGCTTGACGTTTACTTCTTATGCACTCTTCGATCTATAATGCAAATGACTACACCTGTATTATGTTCAGCCTCTTCTGTTACTTAGAGGACAATTGTTTAATGTGAAAGAAGGCTTTAAAAATTCTGTACAAATACATGTGAAAGCAGCCCTCGTCATTCTCCAGTCACCCAGATAAAAGAGATGTCATTGAAAGGATAAACATAAAAGGTCTTACTGTCTGCAGCAAAGACTGAATTCCTATTATGTTTTCAGAGCCTCAAAAAAACATGGGAAGGAACCAAGGTTTTAAGTCAAATAAAAAGCACTTAAGCTAAGATCACATGAATGTATAGCTGGGTAATGGACCTTTCATCTTTCAAATAAAAACAGTTCAATTCAATTGGAGCTGAGGGTATCCCCTTTTGAAAAAGTCTGTTTTAATGAGTTTCCATTTTATGCGTGGGTTGCTTTTTAAATGATGCTGCTCTATTGAAGTTTTACCCCAATGAAGACACAAGACATATTGTCCAAGCTTGCGGCTATTGTTGAGAGTTGATGAAGTGTGTGGGCCCTTATGGCTGATAACAGAAGTAGATGGTCAAAGCCAATAAATAAAACTTTAACTCAGATTGTTGGGAGCTTTCCACTGAAAAAACTTTCTATTAGCATGAATCTTTGGTTTTGAAGGACTTGTGAACCCAAAGGCAGCTCATAGCTCTGTCACACAACTAAGTTGGTCAGACAAGTAGCAATCTGTCCCATCTGATAAACATTGTTTTGTCTTTTAAAATTCTCGACTTCTCTTCAGGAGTCAACACTGTTAATGTCTTGATAGGCTATTAACTTCATAATGCCTGGCTGTTGGATTATTGATTTTGCTCAAAGACATGTTTTGATGTTTTACAGAAGTGTAATTGTTTTGCCTTTGGTAAGAGCTTAATGATGTAAATATGAGGATGCACCGTTTAATCATTGCCAGAATCTGTTATTTCTAGACAGAATTAGTCTAATCACTTTAGTGATGGTACCAATGAGCATAGCAAGTAGGGTGGAAAGAATGGAATATAGAGGGACCCATTAGGATACTGAGTCTGATCTTATCATAGTAAGAAACCTGAAGGGCAGCCTACTGTTTCAGTGGTAGATATGGTCGTTCTGGCACTGCTATTGTTGGTCAGCTTTGTTTGTCTCTTGGATTGAATCAATTATGTTGAACAGGAAGGCAAACAGAATGGTCTTCTCCACAAGAACTGTGTGACCTACTTTAAAAGCAGAACTGGATTTCTGTATTCTGATGGCTTCAGCTGTTTTATAGAAACAAACTAATTTACTTCCAGTTCAACAGTGATATAGTTGTGATTGAAAAGTTGGCATGTTTTGGAGTGAAAGCAGTAGAGGTTCTCCATTAACCTTCTGTTGGTAACTCTTGCTTTACCATTTCTTTCAACGCTTGAACTTCAGGTTCTGAAAAGACATGCCGGAAGGTTTGCAAAACTCTGAGACTTTAAAGTGCAGGTCTCTGCCAATAATCCAGGCAAAAAGAATAGGAAGAAAATTGTTTTGTCTACTTCTGCTTTCTGTTTACTTCCTGACTGGCATAAACATGTCAGGTTACTAATTCCTATTTTACCGTTTTACCTTTTGTGTGGACTGGTGGTGAGAGGAAACTATCAATAGAAGTTCAAGTGTTCAGCCTCCTATTTATTTAGTTATTTTTAATTAAAAAGGTTTTTTAAAAACCTTATGTGAAGAATGGGAGACTAATGAGTGCCAAGGGCAGTATCTGCTTGGACCCCAGGTGCCAGTGGAATATTACTTTGCTGAAAATGAAGTTCTTTATGTTGCCATATAACCTCTGATTCATTCATACATCTGATTCATTCATATATCTTTTATATTCATGATCAATTTTTGACATCAATTGAAGAAGGACTTCATATATCTTTGCCTTAAAGCAGAACAAAAACAAAAACTGTTTCCTGTTTGGATATACAAAGGGAACTATGGTAGTATGAAAATCATCAGGCTGCAATTTTGCACAATTATTTCTTCCTTGTACTTTTTGTTGGAATTTTATCTACAGATTTTAAGATGGTTGAAAGATGGCTGGATAGATATGAACCTTATGTTTTATCCAGGAGATCAAAGTACAGGTGAACATAACATGAGACAATGCTGTATAGCTGTCTCCTCTACTTTTTACACTATTGTGCAATGAGTTCTCAGATGCTTCTTTTTGCCCCTTTTTATTCTTATGAATTTTATTATTAAAAATTTAACCCATTCATTCAAGAAATAAAGGTATGTACATAGCAATCTCTCTTCCTATTTTTTCCACTGCAATAAACTTGTAAGGTAGGTTAAGTTGAGTAGGGTGACTAATCTAAAATTACTCAGAGGTTTTCCATGGCTGGGGGTAAAGTAAGTAACAAAATTAGAATAATGGATGAGCTTGTTTAAGACTCTAGTTGAGGATATTGGAATGTTTGCATTTTAAATATAGCATAAAAGATACTAAAAGTAGAACTAATTATTGTGGTTGTATTTTTAAAGCTCCATAGCTACAAGTCCTTTTTCTTCCCCCGTGATTTTTCCTCCCTAGCAGGCATATCAGAACTTGGGGAAAAATCTTATTTCCTGATTCACACAATTGCAGATATTTTATATGAGCTTTCAGAATTACAATTTAATTCTGAGGTATTCTCCTTTCCAGGCAACCAATATACTACTGCAATGCTTAGTTTGGGTGGTTGCATTTTATATTTACCTTTTTGCTAAATCCTGCTTGATTCTGTCCTTTTGTAGTTTTGGATTGTATGTTATCTTTAGTCAAAGTATAATATCTTTGTTGAAATGGCCTACTGTATGTTGAGACTGCATTTTGTCAAATGGGTTACTTGGCATATTGTATAACAGTGTGTGCTGGCACATTTTCTACATCCAATACTATCCAGGACCACTCCACAAGGGCCATGGACTCCTCCTTTGGCTTTCTATGTGTAGTTCGCAAACACCTGGCTATACTTTTCCATTTTCATTTATCATAAACTAAATTTTCTGGCCAAAAGGCTACTGCTTTTGGACATGTCATCCTGTCATTACTATTTATCTGATCCATTTCCCAGAGATATCTGCAGTATATACAACATTCATCAAAATTATGTGGATAGTTTATCCATTCAACTAAAGAATAGGATGGAAAAGCATAACTGAGTCTTTATAGAAAAGCCAATTTGCTTTTCACCAACAGCTTGAAAAAAAAGTATTTCCCCTTATTTTTAAAAGCAAATGTTCAAAGAATTTATTTTTAAATAATGTACTCTAAAATTATGAGTAATTTTACAAGAAAAAGAAAGCATTCACTTTTCTTCTTAGGTCCACCAGGATGATATTTTCCATAATGAATTTTTTTGCTCCCAAAATATCACTACTATTTTTTTCAAAGATATTTAGAGGCGTGGTAGCAAACTATGATTTTGATAAGATCACTATGGAAAGATGAACCTAATTTCTTTGTAGGAGAAATAATGACATTGACCTTCTTTTGTTTTGATGAATGCATCATTTTTTTCTTAATTTTTAATACAACTCTTATTGCTGCCAAATATGGGTCAGAAAGGTAGGGTCAATGTCCCTTTGTGCCCAAGCATTGGAATAATGAGGACATCTGTTTTCATATGGTTCTTGACATATACTACCAGAAATTTGGTGTTCTGCTGTCTAACCTTGTACATCACTGCAGAACAGCATAAGATTTTCTGATTGATTCTGACAAGTCGCTGACAGTTTTTGAGGTGAAACACATACATGATAAAGGGCAAGCAGAAGCTGTATGTGTCAGCTACAACTCTCTTGTTGATTTAAAGAGGTAAAAGTGAAAATTGCCTGTTTGCATTTGCCCCTGCTTGATGTTTAACCTTTCCAATGCATACATCCTACATCACTTACCACTTAATGTTACCGTGTCATAGAATGGACTTAATAATTATCTAGATAGAAATGCATTATTGCAGGATTAATTTTCTAGCTGAAACATTTTTCCCAGAGAGAATATTTAAGCCCCAGATTTTGGGGAACCATTTGTCCAAGTTATTACCTTTTTCAAAGGGTTTGAAGCTGCAGAAGGCTTTCCCTCACTGTGTTCCAATTTTCCTGGCAAGGCCTAGGATGAACAATACAATCGCAGTAGTTAAATGTGATAATATTTGTGTCAGGGAAGGAGGATTAGGGAATTTTTTTCTGAAGTCCAACTCTTAGGAATCATCACCATTTGTAGCTGCTCAGTTGGACAGTTCAGTGACAGCAGGGGACCATAGATTTCTCATCACCTATAGTAAATAAGTACTCCTGGTTTAAAAATAAGCATACCAGTTTGAAAATAGTTAATATGCACGTTATAAAATGTTAAGTTTTATACAATTGTCTGTTGTCACATTTTCATTCAAAAGAGTTGAATAAATGGAATATACATTCATCCTAGTAAAACAATGCCATTTTGAGGCTTATGGTACAAAGTATATGAAAAAGAGAAATACAAGAAAAATAACCTAGGAATGAATGTGCCAGACATAAATAGGAACAATATTTCCTCTATGCCAGACATTTGTAAAGTAGTTTACAATTAACAGTTGGAATGATTAGAGTCAGACATATTTCATTGATATAGCCATAACAAGGGTTGCATGAATGGGGGTGGGCAGGTTATCATGTTCTTCATTAATGTATTAGGAACAACATTTCAGGTGTGGAACTACTTGTGTAAAGGATGATCACGTCAGAAATCCTTTAAATAGGATTTTGTGAGTTTTTGATCATATTACGTGGGGTTTGTTTTTTTGGTCTGCTTATCTTTCTTGAATATTAAAAAAAATCAACTGAAATTAACTAACTGGAACTAAGGAGAAATTTCATCACAGTGAGAACAGTTAGTCAATTAACAGTTTGCCTCTCAAAGTTGTGCTTTATCACTGGTGCTTTATCACTGGTGGTTTTCAAGAAAAGATTGAACAACCATTTATCTGTGATGGAATAAGAACTTTTGCCCTGGACAGGAGTTATACCAAATATAACGGAGTCTATAAAACCTACTTAGAAAATTTAGTGCCAGCAAAAAACAAATGAGCAATCCATGTGATACCAATTCTGGATCATGATAGAATATATCTGCAACACTACCATACCATTTTCTCTAACCTCTGTTGCTTAGAATGAAACACACCTTTCTGTACTTAATTCTGAATTATAATTCAACCTATTGCCTTGTAGATGCATTGAGACTGTTGATATGCTAGCTGGAACTGTTGATGATATCTAGCAGGAATCCGGTTAGAGAAATCAGATTTATTAATCCATTGGTCAATGTCAGTCTTCATGTCATTAGCTTTTTAGGTTTGAATATTTGTTTGTTTGTTTTATCTAATCTGTTATCAGCCTCT
This sequence comes from Myanophis thanlyinensis, assembly GCA_017656035.1. Lineage (NCBI taxonomy): Eukaryota > Metazoa > Chordata > Lepidosauria > Squamata > Homalopsidae > Myanophis > Myanophis thanlyinensis. The sequence continues at coordinate 8,853 of JAEANM010020622.1, forward strand.
CCTATTAGGACAAGGTCCTGATTGCTAACTTTTAAGGTACTTTTGCTATCGAGCTAAAGTGGTTCTGATATTAAACAAACAAACAAACAAACAAAGAGACAGACAAATCAGTTGATCTCTACCGTTTTTTTCCTATTCCTTCAAATCATGTTCTTCTAGCCAGAGGCAAACTACAGATTGGCAGATGCACAAAACCCTGAAGACTTTTGCCAAAGAGAAAAGGCCTGGTAGTTCATTTGAAAGCTTTGCATAGTGGTTCAAAATCCTTGATCCTCTGGGAGTTGTTTAAAAGGTTTGCCTCTGAGTGTGGTGAATCAGGGACAAAAGGTTTGGACAATGTTTGTGTTTTGATTCCCATTTTACTTATTTTTTGTTCTGATGACTGGGAAAAAGTGGCCCCTGATTCCTAGGCCTAATGATAATTATATAAGCAATTTCACATTTTTGTCTTTTTATTCTTTTTCTTTGTGCATATTTGTTCAGTCATTTGGTTTTAAAAAAAATCAAAATATCCCAACAGTAAGGATTTCCCACATATATTCAGGTCGTTCAGGCTTTATATATTTCAGATTATTCAATTTGCTTAGATGGGTATTGATATATTTTTTTAACATTGTGCAACTATTATAGAGTGGCTATAAGAGAGCATGTTTACCTATCAATTTGTTTTCTGCTTTGACACAATACAGTTGTTTGGTATCTCTGATCTTGCTTGAAGCTAATCTTTAGAATGTCCTTGACCTCAAATGATAAGTTTTATTGCCAGCACAAGCATATTTTTTTGTTTCCATATGGTTTGCTCAAGCTCATTCGCAAACAATATTGTAGAATGGTTGGGAAGAAGAATATATAATTACAAAATTCTTCTTCATGGAAATGTGCAAAAATTGTATCAGGTAGTTTAAAAATAAAACTTCTATGTCTCTAATATGATTTTGTTAGTCTGATGGACTCATGCCCATGGGACAAGGATACCACAGAGTTTTAACAATGCCCCTTGAAAATCATTTTGAGCCTTAGGATATGTTGAGTTTCTCTTTTAGCAAATGCAGCGTCTGAGGAAGAGTATCAGAAACTCAGTCTTGTCCCTATTTGTCTAACTCTTCTGCCAACTGATAAAGTATGTGCATTTGTATCTACACAAGGGAGAAGCTAATTAAGAGGTGGGCTAATTGCATAAAAACAAGACTGAAGTAATGAAGAGGCAGAATGATGGTCACCAATGGGGATTAGACTTGGATTGAAGATTTGGGCATTCTGAAGTTGTCATTATCAGGCGTGTGCCTTTTAAAAACTGTAAAATAGGAACTACATTAACATCTTTCTAACATTTGGCAGATGTTCTCTGGAAGGGGTACTAGAATTCCTTAAAATCCTTTGCTGACTACGGACATAAAAAATACAGATTCTCCAATACAAATAAATATTAATAAGGAAAAAAAGATAAAATTAATTGCTTTAGAAGTAATTAGAAGAAAAAATTACTTTCATGTAGACGTATAAATGCCTTTGTAGATACAGAATCAAGGAATCACTGAGTTGGAAGGAATTGTTTAGATCCTAAAGCCCAAATCCTGTTCAGAGATATTGATAAAGAATATTTGTAGCTTCGGGTTGAAATGAAGGGTCTGTAACCTTGGTTGTTTTTTTGTAGACATTTCATTATCCATACTAGATAACATCATTGATAATGTTACCTAGTTTGAGTAATGAAATATCTGCAATAAAACAAGCTCAGAGAAATGAAGTATCCCAAGCACAGGGCTGTTTAACCTCCATTACAACACATCCACCTCTTCACATTTTTGTTGTTATGAAAGAAGACCTATTTGTTGTTTTATTGTTGTTGGAAAAGACAACTCAGCAGTTTCGGCAGTCTTCTTCTTTGATTAACTGATGCAATGATTTTTTAAATTTATTTTTTATATTGAATTATCCAAAAAGCCCTTTTTGATTTCAAGCTCACAGAAAGATTACGTTCATCTTTAGTTTCCCTTAAAATCTTGAACTTCAGTTTAGATGGTCACTTTTCCTCAGTGTTTCTGCTATTTCCCCAACTAAGTCTTCCCTGCTAGTTTGAGTCAATTCATGCATGGCAGATCGTCTTGATTTTTTATTCCTACTGAGGAAGAAAATTAATAACAGGGAAAACCAGCCATTTCCTGCAAAAATTCTGTCTACCAGAATTTATCTCCTAATAGTTTTGGGCTATAAACCAAAGTCTTGGCCCTATGATTTCATGTGCCTTTGATAGTCTGCACTTTGTTTTTAGAAAACATTATCTACATCTTTTGGGATAGAAGATTGGCATATCTTCTTCTTCTTTAACTGTTCCTGTTAGGGGTCGCCACAGCGAATCACCTTTTTCCACCTAACTCTATCCTCGGCATCCTCTACTCTCACCAATTAACTTCATGTGATAGTTTAATCACTTCAGGTGATAGTTGGTATATAGCCAATAGTTAATAAGCATTTGCCAAATCTTATCCTGTGAGTTGTAGACCAAACATCCAGAGGTCTTACATCAGGTTGGAAAAAGCTATTAAGTGCTTTATATTTAGCTAATGAAACTATTGTATATTTCAATTTTATTTAAAACAGTTTTATGCCAACATGTTTTTTATATAATTTCATAATATGCAATCAAAGAAAATGTAATATAAACTATCAATTAATTACTGAATTTCAAAACATATATACGTTTAAAAAATATGATTAATAAAAGTGTTTTTCTAGTACCAAGAAAAATTGCAGTTTAAACACTAGGGCAGTATCTGTGAGATATGCATTCTGCAGCTGACACGCTTTAGGATTCCATGAAAACTGTGTTTACTTCCTTAATTTGGACTTCTAATTTGGAGTGGACTTTGTCTCCCAGAATTCCCTATCATGTCTAGCGGCAATAGATTGAGGAAGATGTTTACTGCTCCAGCTATAAGAAATGGCTCTCTACTGCCATCTAAATACAATGCTATGTTCTGAAGCATAAAGTCCCAAAAATCTAGATGATTAAAAAGCCAAAGATATGTATCTGTGATTTGGCAGTACTTTAGACTTTTATTAAATTTATATACCGCCCCCTCTCCCAAGGGACTCAGTTCACAGCAAATAAAAACATACATAAATAACAAGTTAAAAATCAATTAAAATAATTATATAAGCTGAAAATTAAAATTGATTTAAAATTTAAAAACCCACAATTA
>JAEANM010020623.1:0-12055 GCA_017656035.1 Myanophis thanlyinensis
AATAAAAATAAATAAAAATAAATAAAAGTTTGGCCTTGACCATTAATTTTCATGAGATTTTCAAACTCAGTATAAAGTCATTAAGCAGATTTTTAAAAATTATGTAGCGACGTTTCTTGCCTTCTGTCTAGCTTCTGTTATTAATATTGTTATATAACAGTAGTATATGATGGACTGATGAATAATATAAATAACAAAGCACTTATTTGCATATCATAAAATAATCCATTTTTACCATTATAGACCATTAAGTCAAAATCCTTGTGCTGATTGTTGAGTAATTTGTTACCTATGTTTCAGTGGTCATTATGTTAATCCATCAGAACAATTCCCAGTATTTATTTTTTTAATATAGAAAAACAGTAAACCTTATTATGACGATGAATTGGTCTTGAACATCTACAAAATGTGTGTTGCTTCATTTATATTTCATCCCTTTTCTTGTGCATAAATGGGGAAATCCTACATTTCGGTGGTTAGAGAGGAGAAAAGTTAATAGAGAAAGGCAGTATCTTTTCCCCTTCTAAAAATGCCAGCTGCTTGAACAGAAATAGGTGCATGAAAAAAGAGACAGAACCCATTAGATCTTCCTGTTATTAAAGACTGCTGCTGAAAAATCTCAGTGGGATCTGCCTTTTTCATAAACCAGTTGACTAATGAGAACAAAAATGGCTTTTCTCTTGCTGTTTCACAACTTTCTTATCAAACAAGGGACAGGTACAGAGAATAAAGAAGCCAGCCTGAATCATCAGCATTTGCTGCTAAGGATTTATTTATGTTATGAACATGACAGCAAATCTGAAAACTTCAAAAGTTTTTCAGTGGAAGGGGCAATAAAGTTATTTTATCACATACTGTTCCATATATACCCTTCAAAGGTGCATGTACTGTAGGTACATTGTGTTCAGGGAACAAGATATTTGGACTCCTTCCTTTGGCTTTATTTTATTCCAAAAAGGAGAAGGAGAAGATGCTTAGTTTTGGATATCTCATATGTTTTCCTTCTTGAAGGATCTGCAGCATCTACAGCAGCTCCAGCAACAAAATCTCAATCTGCAACAGTTTGTCTTGGTGCATCCAACAACCAACTTGCAACCAGCACAGTTCATCATCTCACAAACACCGCAGGGGCAGCAGGGTAAGCAAAACATTTCTGACGTGTCTTTTAGAGTTTTTCATACAGCAAATTTTGAGACACCATTTTTAAAAAGAACGTTTTTACAGGCATGCTTCTTTTGGGAGAAGAAAAACAAACTGTTTTATTGGAACCATCTGACTGAGTGTAGTCAGTGTTCCTAAATATATCTCGTTATCTTGCATCAGAATAAATGATTATTATAATCATTTATTCTAATGCAAGATAAAGAGATATATTTTTAAAATAGTTTTTCTTCTAATTGCATATTGATTAATCAGCAACAAATTTACATTTCTTTGGAATGTTTAGAAGTGATCTGTATCACTTACTTTAATTAATACTTAATTGGCTGAGCTTGTTCCCAGCAAATTCTACAGAATAGACATGTCGTAAACGTCAAGATGACTATTATGAGAATAATATCTTTATATTATTTTTGGCTTAAAGGATGCACAAAATGCTGGTAGCTTGTATACAAATAATATGCCCTTCCCCTTTTCCTCCTTTTGTCAGGTTATCGTTTAAGGGGTAATTGTATCAACCCTTATTAAACACTAGTCTTCTGGGAAATGGGATAGTAGTGAAATTATATAGAGCAAAGGTTCATTTGTATAGTGCTAATAACCTGTGGAGAAATCTGGTAAGTCACATCTAAGGGCAGAACCACTACTTGGACATAGAGCCCAGTAGAGAATTTTCTGAGTAATGATTTGGCTTACTGCAGGATTCCCATTTGGAGTTTCTGGCTAACAGCAGATGAGAGTTCTGTGGGCAAAACCCTCTGAATATTTTCTGGACAGATGCTCTGAAATATGCTTGTGGTTAAACAACCAGAAGATGGTTCCATGATTATCTCTGTGGAGATCTTGCAAGGAGATTTTTGTTATTAACACCAAATAAAAGATATACACACATTCACATATAGAGATAGGCTTTACGCTGAGAATGTAACATTGATCTCAGCTTCTCCACAGCCACTCTCTTATTGGATAAGACTACATCTTCCTGGCATGAATTAAATTTTGATTAGCCTGAATTTAAATGTTCAGGTATAGATATAAGGTTTAGAACTTAGAGACTGATATCAAAACTTGTTAATTGCTATTAAATTTCTTATATACTTTCTTAGAAGTATAGATATTATCTATTGCATATGTTTAAGCAGTTAAGACCATTAACTCCTGTAGTATAGTTTCTAATATGAAGTAATAATTTACTGTGTAACTTATCTATAGTACACCTGATTCTTAGAAATCATTCCCAAGTTGGATTTAATAAGAGGATGTGTTCTTAGTGCTTTAACCTGATCATTTTGGTCAAAAAGATTGAAAGCATGTGCATTGCTTTTAAACTATCCACAACTTCTTGTAATGTCTGCAGTTCAGAAAACTGTAGTTACTACGAATTGGAAGTAGGTTTCCTTTTCAAATACAAAAAAAGCCCATTAATTTATGAGGGCCTTAGATTTTGTTTCGTTTTTCCTGTCCTTTTGAAAGGACAGGGAAGACATATGTATGTAAACTTTTTAAATCGTTTATCAATCTTGTATCTCCATCAAAGTAATTGGAAGGAAGCATCTTGTCCTTTCTTCTTCAGTAAAGATTATTGTATACAGTATCTAAATATATTCCCTCCAATGTTCAGGTAGTCCTCAACTTACAACAGTTCATTTAGTGCCCATTCAAAGTTACAACGGCATTGAAAAAAGTGACTTATGGCCATTTTTCACAGTTACAACCTTTGCAGCATCCCCGTGATCATGTGATCAAAATTCATATTCTTGGCAACTGATTCATACTTAGGACTGTTGCAGTGTCCCAGGGTTATGTGATCTCTTTTTGTGACCTTCTAACAAGCAAAGTCAACGGGAAAGCCAGGTTCACTTAACAACCAGGTTATTAACTTATCAACTGCAGTGATTCATTTAACCACTGTGGAAAGAAATGTCACAAAAAGGGGCAAAGGTCACTTAACAAATACTCATTTAACAACAGACATTGTGGTCATAAGTCGAGGACTACCTGTACTTGGTTTTTAAATGGACTGCTGTAGGCAAATTCGTGGAGTTCCAATGTAATATTGAACAACAGAATCAGAGAGGACATACCCTAAACATCATTTGCTGAATGCTTTTGGTTAGCACAGAGTAATGACTTAATACATTTATTGTTTTTATAATTTAAGTACTGCCCAACACCACTGATTTTGAGTGGTTTTCAGGATAACAAAAATAAAGCAAGATGGTATCCATTTGCTCCAGGTAAAATCATAGAAAAACATATATCCCAAGAAAGTCCTTTCATAGTAAGCAAAAGCCTGGGGTGTCTTTAAAGAATGCCACCAGGGTAAGAATCACACTAATTTCAGTGGAAATCTCATTCAAGAGGGAGCATCATGATAGAGAAATCACATTTCCTGGATCCTGATAGCGCCGTTTAATCCCAAAAGCCTGAAACACACCACCTATATCAACACATATGGACCAGGCAGAAACCAGGGGAGATAGGTGGCCCTTCAAGTAATCTGTTCCTATGCCATATAGGGTTTTCTAGATTATATCCAGCGCATTGAATCACACTTAGAGCATGCTGGCAACCAGTTCAGCTTGTAAAGTGGAGTTCTCACGTAGACATTCTGAGGCACGTCTATCACTGCCCACACTGCTGCATTCTGAACCAGTTGAAGCTTCTGAATGGTGTTCAAGTTAGTCCCTATGTACAGTACATGGTAGTAATGAAGCCATGAGGTGAATGGAATATGACTGATTTTCTGAAGGGCTTCCCAATTTAGAAGGAGCACAATTGGTTCATCTAATGGAACCAAAGATCCTCCCTCCTTCCTAATTCATGTCCTTCTTTGCCTGATCAGTTGTCTGGTATATGCCTCAGTCATATACTGCACTACTTACAGTGGGCGTCATAACCTGAAGCCCAAGATTTTAAATGACCCTCTAAACTACTTGGTTTTCCAAGCATCTATGGGATTCTTAATGTGATATAAGGGGAAATTAACATTTATTTAAAATTTGATTTCATCTCATACCTTTTTGCTTTATAATCTTCAAGACTGTAGCTCAAAATTAAAGTGCAGAGATTGTGCCCACACAAGTTATGCTTTCAAAAGCACAATAATATAAAAGCCTAGCTAATACTTTTCTTCCTGCTCTTGTTTCCACCGTTTTTAAGAAAGTAAATGGAGCTAATATAGACTTCCTTTAACATAGGCTGAGCAACAAGTATGAAGAAATACTGTGCATTTTAGAACCTGTACTGCAGCAAACTATGCTAATTAATTTCATTTATGTAAATGCATTTCAATTTTCAGGTCTCCTGCAAGCGCAGAATCTCTTAACGCAACTACCTCAGCAAAGCCAAGCCAACCTCCTGCAGTCTCAGCCAAGCATCACTTTCACTTCTCAGGTCAGTTCATTGATTGTTTATTTTGTTTTATTAATTCTGCTAACAGATGAGATATAGTAGAATAAAAGAAAAAGTGCACGATTTGAATTGTTGGTCTCATTCTTCAGGATTATCTGTAGAATCCAGGTGGCCTTCAAAATACCCATCATGTCACCTTCTATAGAATCACACATTGTGGTTGCCACAGATTTACTGGGCAAGAGAGAAATCGAATGACATTACCAATTCAGTTTCATTTTCAATTGCCTGCAAACAAATGTCTGGTAAGCTACTGGAAACATATTTTAGGGCAGAGTTCTCCAACCTTTCTGGATTTGCAAACCAGTGGGGGGAAGGAGATGGGATGGTTCTGTCCATGTCCATGGCTCATGCAAGTGGGGAAATGCGCACTCACCCACCATTTCCACAGTCCGGGTTCTAGTGGCTCAAGGCCTGGCAGTGAGCCAGGGATTGGGGACTCTTGTTTTTAGGGGAAAGGGAGAATGAGAGAGAAGTAATGCTGAATATTCTGTTCTCAAACACAGTCTTCATTAAGATCACAGGTAAGTTAATGTCTTTTCCTCACTCTAGTAATCCTTACCATGGAAGGAAAAATAGGAAGTTCTGATATCTTTCTCCAACAGGTTTCTTTCTGTTATTCCATGGTTTAAGAATAAGGTTTTAAAAATATATTTATTTCAATCCTGAACCTCCATTTGTTTATTTTTAGTGGATCATTTTAAATGGTAAACCTAAGAGAGAAGAAAATTTTATCTATATCCATTTTATCTATGCCATCAATGATTTTATATAATTCTATCATATATTCCCATATTATTCTTATTACTGTAGCCTTTCCTCATGGGAGCTGCTTCATCCCACCAATCATCTTCCCTTTTTTTACATTAAATTCAGCGTTGAAGTGCCATGATCAGAACTGTACACAAGGACGATTGCATGTAGTATTTTTATATTGGTACTTCTATTCCCTTTCTATGATTCCATTCATGACATTTGTCTTTTGTACAGCAGCTGCTGACTGCATTGACATTTTCAAGCTCTCCACTATTACACTGTTTACAAGATCACCTTTCCTGGTCAGTTACTACCAGCTCAGATCCCATTAATTATATAGATACATTTTAGATTTTTAAATGCCAACATGTAACTCTTTACACCTGTTTATTTTGAACTGTATTTGTCTGGGGAAGCCCATTCTTTACAATCATTTTTAATTTAGCTGCCTTCCATTGCTGCTAATCAACCCTACTTTCATTTAATTTATATGTAATATAAATTATATCAGTTGTCCTGAAATAGATCTTTGAGGGATTTCTTTGTACATATTAGCATTGTGAGAATTGAAAATTTATGTCTACACTCTGGTCCCTGGTTTTAATTAATTGCTAATCCATAAGAGCACTGAACTCTTTGGTAAGATCTTTTGATCAAAGCTTTTCAGAAACTATGAAATATCTCTTGAGTTATCCTCGTTCATATGCTTACTGTTATCCTCAAAAATATTTGAATTCATTTATATTACTACAAAATTATTAAAAGTATTAATTTCCTTCCAAATAGCAATGGTGATACCAATTTTAGCTGTTTCTAAAATTGAAACAATATATTCCCATGCACACACTTTACGCATGCATACACACAAGGCGCACACACCCCATAGCTGGATAACCTGTATATGTAAATGAGATCTCAGATTAAGCTATTAATGTTATCCCTTACCTGGTACATGAGAATCTGTCTACTGTAACTTAGACTCCAATTACAACTTGTTTGATTAGTGCAGTACATTGTACATGGGCTTACCAGGACACTGTTGGCCATGTGATAATTGACACACATTCCTAGGAATATATAGTACCAATACCACACATTGACTAATTAGTTTCCAAGTAAAATTTAAAATGCTGGTTTTGGCATACAATGACTCTGTGCTTTGGCACTTTACAATTGCAGGACTACCAACTCCTACCTGACCTTTTCCAGTCTACACACTGATTCAGAGAAAATATCCTTGCACTCCCACGCTTCCAAGAGACAAACTGAATGGGAGCTAGGAGGCACTGCTTTTCAATAGCAATGCCATTGTTTTGGAATAATATTCAAATAATAGAGATTACACTGACCTCTGCTGTGATTGCTTTCAAGAAGATTGAGCTATTTTAGAGAGCATTCCAGATATTTTATGTATTATGCCATCTTTTATAGTTTTATTAAATTGTGTTGATCTTGTAAATTTTATCGTTTAGTGACTGAACCATAATTTAAAATGTAGCATGGATGATTAATTTTTTTCTGAATCTCTGAGCTTCCAAGAGTTATTAGACTATGATTAGATAGAAATGCAATGAATACATAACATTCCTTAGCTCATTCACATTGCATAGTGCTGTAGTTCCCAAACTTTGTCACGTCACCCTAAGTCAGAACAGCAAACTCACAGGAGCGCCATAGGGATATTTTAAATTTTAATTTAATTTGAATAATCATAAATGCTACTTTGGAATAAATAAAGTGCCTGTTACATCTATATACAGGTAATCCTCAACTTACAACCACAATTGAGCCCAAAATTTATGTTGCTAAGTGAGAAATTTGTTAAGTAAGGTTTGCCCCATTTTATGATTTTTCTTGCCACATTTGTTAAGTGAATCAGTGCAGTTGTTAAGTTAGTAACATGGTTGTTAAGTGAATCTGGCTTCCCCATTGACTTTGCTTGTCAAAGGGTTGCAGAAGATGATCACATGATCCCAGAATACTGCAACCGTGATAAATATGAACCACTTATCAGGCATGATCGTGTGGATGCTGCAACAGTCATTGGGTGAAAAATGGTTATGTCACTTTTTTCAGTGCCATTGTAACTTCGAACAGTCACTAAATGAACTGTCTTAAATTGATGATTAAGTAATATCTGTATGTGATGAAAATAATTGTTCAGTATTTCTTTTGCCCTAGAGGCACCATGAAAAAATTACTGAGAAAGCAAAGGCGCTGTATACCACAAAAGTTTGAGAACCCCTGGCATAGTGGCGTAAATTATTGAGTGCAAGTGCACTTGGATTGAAAACAAGACAATTAGAATGTTATTCTAGTAGTTCATTATTGCTGCACTTTCCATATTACTCTACTTTCTCGTATTTTTTAGCAGCCAGCAACCCCAACACGCACAATAGCAGCGACCCCTATTCAGCAACTTCCACAAAGCCAGACAACACCAAAGCGAATTGATACACCCAGCTTGGAAGAGCCCAGTGATCTTGAGGAGCTTGAGCAATTTGCCAAGACTTTTAAACAAAGACGGATCAAACTTGGATTCACTCAGGTATGATCGTGATTCCATTTAGAAGGAATTTAGTCACTAGTATTCAGATCAGAGATTCTTAATCACTTTTCCTAATTAGTAGTGGTTTCTTATTTGAAAATTTGGGCAATATGATTTAATAAATCTAATTTCTTAATACTGGTATTAATAAATTAAATACTTAGTGGATGTTTTGCATCCAATTTGATGAGGGACTTTTGAAGCATTTCTGTTTGACTCCTAAAGATAATGTGCTAACAGTATTATGGATCATTGCATAATTTCCCATAGAAAATCTCTTTGGTTGGATTAACTCATCTGTGGCAAGTATTTAAGACATAACCATTTCTGTTGCAGTTGTAAAATGAACATACAGTGAGCAATAAGTAGACATTCTACAATAATAGTTTACTGAAAGTGGAAAACCAACTTCCACACATTGAGTAGAAATCTTCTTAACATCTGATATCCTCAATAAATTACTGTTTTTTCATCATTGTAGGGTGATGTTGGGCTCGCTATGGGCAAACTGTATGGAAATGATTTCAGTCAAACTACTATTTCTCGCTTTGAAGCCTTGAACCTCAGCTTTAAGAACATGTGCAAGTTAAAACCACTTCTGGAAAAGTGGCTCAATGATGCAGGTAAATGATTGTCTAGATTACTCTCATAATTTTACAGCTGATTTATGGAATTCTGAAAATACTGCCTGTTAAATTTTCCTGAGGATATAAGTATACTTTGCCGGACTTATATCTGTAGATGACTCAATACATTATATAAAAAAAATTGTGGAATAGGATTTATAAGTAAAACTTCTTATAAAAATTTCTTTTAAATTTTTTTTTAAGAAATCTTGTACAGTATGAGCTAAAGCTTGAAACTTTTCTGCATCTGTGCCTTATTTATAGTTGTTTTCTGTTAAAAATAACCTCCTAAGCATTGCATATAATTTAATATTTCTAAGACAAGTGTTAAAAGAATATTTGAGCAAAAATAATGAGTGATGGACATCAAACTTTTATTTTTACAGTAAATAAGGATATATGCAGTTTGCCACAGTGTAAACCCATATGTTTAATAAATAAGATGTTAGCATATATAGCTGTGGGAAGTTCATTTCATTCATTGGAATTCTGAGTCTCCTTTCTTTTTGCAAGTGGGTGAGCTGCTTGTTTCGTTGGAATGGATTTGTACATATGAGCTTCAGGTCCCAAACAATAGAACTTTGGAATGTATGTATGTTTTTAGGCAAGCACAATGAATGAAATTTACTTTCTTTAAATTAACTTCTTCCTTACATTATACTAATTACCATAATTAACTTGCTCTTTTTACAGAAAACCTCTCATCTGATTCAGCTCTTTCCAGCCCAAGTGCCCTGAATTCTCCAGGGCTGGGAATTGAGGGCTTGAACCGTAGGAGGAAGAAACGCACCAGCATAGAGACCAACATACGTGTGGCCTTAGAGAAGAGTTTCCTGGAGGTAGGTACTTGCACTGTACTATTCTGGTGCATAAGGTTTTAGCTTTTATTGCAAACATTTGGAAGGGAGGGGAATGTTGATGGAAATGGGATGTAATTTTTCATACATGGACACTGTTTTAGAGTTTGTGTAGAAAATAGGTCACACACAAACAAGTGTATCTTTGCACTGAGATGTCATTTGCATTTTTTATATTTTTATTTTAATAAATAATTGAAGATGTATTAGAGCAGGGGTGTCAACTTAAGGCCTGCGGGCCAGATCAGCCCATGGGGTACTTAGATCTGGACCATGGGGCTGCCCTGGAAATAACAAAGAATCAGCTTGCAGTGCCTCTGCCAGCAAAAATGGACTGCAGCCCCCCCAAGTTCCGTTTTTGCTGGCAGAGGGTTGCAGGAGGATCCGCCAAGCCCTACCTGGGCCATCACAGGTGCCCCTGACACAAGTGACATTGAGCTGGCCATACCCATCCCAGCCACGCACCACCACCACGAGGTCAAACACAACCCTGATGCAGCCCTCAATGAAATCGAGTTTGATACCCATTTTATTAGACAGAAAGAGCATAAAATAAAAGAACAACAAAATCGGAAAGAGATTTACAAGCAGTATGAAATTGATAAGAAGTTTCAAGGTAACATTAGATTAGTACTGGATACAAAGGCAATGGTTATATCAGTATAGTATTTCAAAACCATTATTAAAATAACATTCAGTAATTAAAGGCTGACAGTGTATAGGAATCATTAAACAGAATGAACTATTGGAAAAAAAAATCTAATTGAAGACTATCTACTCTTATTGCAACAATTCAGGCAAGTTTTAGTCATTTAAAACCTGTGTTAAGAGAATCCCAAATTTTAAGATGCAGTACTTTCCATAAGCAAAATTAAGATCTACCAAGTTAAATTCCATAAGCAAAATTAACATCTAATTAAATTAAATTTAATCTAAGTTAAATTCAATTCCATATCAGATTTTTTCCCCAAATAAAAAGTTAGTTTTTACATTGAAGCATGTGTTCACAACTTAGACTGCTATTGTTTTAGATATTGAACCATATGTGGTTTCCAGTGAGAGTCATATAAAATATTCTAGCAATTAAATGTAAAGCCAATACTGAATACTTTATAGGGATATATATATATTTGTTTAACTCTGTAATAAGATATAATTTGTATCTAGCATATCAGTGGTACTTACTTCTTTTATTGTAGTTTTCTTTTAATATAGAAAGGAATATAGTTCCAGACTATATCATACAATATAATAGTCTAAATGGTTTTATCTTTCAGAACCAAAAGCCTACCTCGGAAGAGATAACCATGATAGCTGACCAGCTGAAAATGGAAAAAGAGGTGATCCGTGTTTGGTTCTGTAATCGGCGCCAGAAGGAAAAAAGAATTAATCCCCCCAGTAGTGGTGGAACCAGCAACTCACCCATCAAAGCAATGTTCCCTTGTCCAACTTCATTGGTAAAAATTCAAAACCATTTCAGTTGTGTTCGATTGGGAGATAATGTAACAATTCTTGCTAAGAATAACAAGAGGATGATACTGATATTTTTGCTCCTAAAGATCTCAAAATATGATACTTATGAGTGGACATTAATGTACACAGTTCAGTTCTTATTATTTCTATTTTGTAGTTGGTGAAGAAAGATACTTATGCACCTAAAGCATGCCACTCTGAATACTGTATTTAACTCTCTCTTTGTAGTATGTCAAAGTCTTTACTTTCATTCTTTCACACCATAATCATAAAAAGATTAATGGTTTTCTAAAGATAATGAAAGACAGCCTGTTACCATGAAAATCAAAAACTATATAGTCGTTTTCATTTGACTCCTTTATTCATTCACTAGTACTATCAGTTGGGGGTTTTAAATTAGTTTTTAAATTTTAAATTTTTAACGTTTCAAAATTTTTTAACTGTTTAACTTTAATTGGTTTTTAATTTAATTGACCAGCCACTGCACTTATTGTAAATTTTAATTTTGTTTTTAAATTGTTATATATCTGTGTTTTTTAAAAAGGCTGTACACCGCCTCGAATCCTTCAGGAGGAAGGCGGTATAGAAGTCAAATAAACAAACAAACAAACAAACAAACAAATAAATACAACGTTTCTGAAAGTCAGAAATTTTAAGATGTGTGGGAATCAAGTCCCAGAATTCCCCAGCCATGGATTGGAGGACAAAAAAGGAGGTGTTGACTGAAAAGGGCACCCACAACCTTTCTAAAGAACTTTTCCTGCCTTGGACATGAATCTCTAATCCGAAATCAAAGTTAGGAGCAAACATGGCTTAAAAAAGGGATTTCCTGATCTTGATTGAAACACTGATAAGGAGTACCAGAAATCCTCCTCCTTTTCTTTTCCCTTTCCTCTTCTACCCTTCCCTTCCCTCCCTTTTCCTTTCTTTTCCCTTCCCTTCCTAGCAGGCAGGTAATTTGGCTGCTGCTGGGTAGGGAGGGAACAAAAGATTGCAAGATTGACTGGGAAACTGTTATGGAACGTTGAAAATTGTTTTCATCCAAAGTTCGTTGCCTCAAGAGTTATGGGTGTCTGGTTTTAGACACCGTCTATAAGTTATCCATTTGAGATACCTTGGTTAAAAGTTATTGCTCTACAATGTACTGTTTTGCTCAGGTAAAGGTCATGACATTATGTGTGTGTGTGTCTCTCTCTGTGTGTGTGTGTCTCTCTCTCTCT
>JAEANM010020624.1:0-12054 GCA_017656035.1 Myanophis thanlyinensis
GATCATTCGCAAGAAAGATACATCTCGACTTGGAGAAGATGGATAGAGTATATTCGAAAGAAATATGGGACAACGAAATTCCATTTGGCTTATGAATAGTTTTATGATATTATTAATTTTGTATTGCAATTGTTTTATTGAAATTGAGTTAAACTGTGTTCTAAATTTGTTAATTTAAGTAGGGAGGTTTTTTTTTAGGTTAAGTTTGCTTTTCATGTAACCCTGGGTATAGCTCTGGGAAGTGGGGGGAGGGTTATGGAGGTGTTTATAAAAATAAATAAAAATTATTATTTAAAAAGATTGATACAAGGTCGACCAGAACACCATCTTCGTTCTCCACCCGCCAAGTTCAAGTCACAAGCCACCTTCAGCTCCATCTCCCCATCAGCAGGAAACACTGGGCAGAGGCCTGGCAGATAAGGCCATCGTGAATAACACTGCCTCCATTCCGGAACCACCCCAGTTGTCTCTACTGTCCTCCAGCTTGTCACAGATGTCTCCAACTCCTGTGGCCAGAAACCAGGCAGATAAAATTGCTAAGGATGGCAGGGCCAGGGAGATGTAGCTGTTGGGGGGGTCCACAGTGCCACCAGCCAGGCAACCGCCTAGGCCGCTGCTCTCCCCAACTCCCCCAGCTTGCCTCCATCTGACTCAGCTCTGCCTGGACCACCTCCATCCTCATTGTCTGGGAACCCGGCAAACAAGGGTGCTGGGGATACTGGGGCCGAGTGGAAGTAGCCCTCGGGGGTGGAAACAAACGCTGGGACCGGGTCCAAGCAGATATCAGGCATCGCCGGATCCAGGCATGTGAAATCACTGAGGATGAATACAAACGCCGAGACCGGGTGGAAAAGGTGGGTGCAGGCCGTCGCCACGCCCAGGAGAATGCAGAACGCTGCCACTGGGCCCAGGAGGTCATCGAAAAAAATCCAAACCCCCACCAGTCGAACCGCTGAGCAGGAGAGGGCCCAGAACATTGCCAGCCAAGCTGCCGACATGGTCGCTGCCCCCCCCCTCAGTTCACCCGGCTCATTCAGCTCACCTCTGACATCGGTTAAAGAGCCAGAGCCTCCGGCTAGCAAAAGCCGGCAAAACAAAGTGAAAAGAACTTCACCGTCTCACCTTTCTTGCCCATCTCACCCTGGCTCCTCCCTCGCTTATCGTTGCTATCTTGTAACTATCATTGGTATCTTGTAACTATTATTGTAGTTCTTGCTCGGTCGGGACGAAAAAGCATGGAGCGAAGACACGGAGCGAGAAAACGCGACCGCCATCTTCCTTGCACATGCGCAGACTATATTTTGCCAAGAAGCTCTACATCAAGCCAATCACCGACCTGGTACTGCTGCTGAGGAAGACCGAACTTGAAGATTGAACCTCAGACTATGCATGTTTTGTATCTATCTCATTGTCAAACTGTTGGATGTTAGTACTAACACTCTAATTGTGTAAAGGGTTTAATGCTAAAATGTGATAGGAAGGTGGATAGAAAATAAGATATATAGACAATTAAGATGTGAGTTAAAAGATATGATGAAACATTGATTAAATGAAAAAGAATATATTTAATAAATAAGAATATTATTATGGGGATGTATAAGAACATGAACTATAAATGTGCTGGTTGTGGAGAAATAGTTCAGCAATTAAGAACCATCCCCTTAAGGAATTGACTTTTGGGAAATGTAGTTTTATTCCATGTGATCATATTGGTGTTTCTAATTAGCCAGTAGGGATTTTCAAATTATAGTCTTGCCAGGATAATCTCTCCTCTCAAGGCAAGAGCCTTTTTTACTATCTGAAAACCATGTGAAAATACCTCTTTTCACCTATACGAAAAGGAACAGATTTTATATGCCTCCGAAGAATCCCTTCAGTAACTGTAAGTTATTGTTTGAGAATACCTGAAGAAAAATAATCTATAATTATACCTTTTTGGTTGAATTTAACTACCTGTGATAAGCACTCTGTGCACTTGAAACAGAACAGTAAACATGATTATTATTAAAGCTTGTATTATGAGGGTTGACACCCAGGTACCACACTGTTCAGAAAATGATATATTGTAACATATAGAAAAAATTAAAAAAAACTTGTAATAAAAAAAATTCAAACACTTGAAAATTGACTCATATTTATGATGGTCACAGTGTCCAGCGATCACATGATCCACTTTTCCAACCTTTTGACAAAGTCATTGGGAAGCCAACTGTGTTACTAATTAAACAAGTGCAGTGATTCACATAACAACTGTGGTAGAAAATGTCATAAAATGGGACAAAACTCATTTAACAAATTTCTCACTTAGCAACATAAATTTTGTGCTCAGTTGTGGTCATAAATCAAGGACTACCTGTATACTTGCATGTGCTGGAATTACTGTATATATATATTAAAAATAGCTATGATAGTAAGTTTAGCTATTAGACTATATTGTATTATTATTTTAATTGGCATACTCATTAAGTGTGACAGTTCTCATTATATTATTACATACTGCATTTGAAAATGTTTTATCCTAGCATAAATACAGTTTATCTTCTTTTAGTTGTTAAGGTGATACTAATGATCATGTACTTATATACTTAGCTGTTAATGGGATTTGAGAGAGACCCAACTATTATTTTTATTGTTCCCCAGAAAACTTTTCATTAGACTATGCCCTGATAATATATATTCAGTCAAACTAAAACTATACACCGAAGAAGAAGAAAAATATATAAAAAACTTATTCTAGGACAGGTTTTGTCTTTTATGCTTTTATCTCTTTATCAATCAGAGTTATGTAAGAATTATAACCTCAGGTAATTTTGGAAGGCTGCATCTGTTGCCTTTTTGGTTCCTCTGCTAATTAGTAAAAGTTCTAAACTTCTAAACATACATGCATTTTACTTGGAAATTTCAGGTTTCTTTTAGAAGTTTTAATGAAAATATATGCATAATATACTCTGTGTACACACTTATACTGACAGTGACATCAATGTTAGATGTTAATGCAGATGACTATATACCACTGGCAAGGGAAGAGTTGAGGCACCAAAGTAAAAAATGCTTTGCCACTAATCTTCTGAATCCCCTGATCTGGTCTTTAGAGTGAACAAAAGCAGCACAAAGTTATTACAGTTACAGTGTGATGATCAACAGGGTTAAAATAATTTTCTAGAATGACAAGAACTTTCCCAAGCAGAAGGAGATTTTCCTTTTAACTAATTCCTTCCATCAATTTAGGTAAATGGAATTCAATAGAAACTGAATAAACAAACAGATTTTATATCCACCCTATCAAATGATATTGAATCTTTTCCAGCAGAGCAAGAAAAAGAGCCAAGGATATTGTCAGACAAAATAAGGCATGAATAAAGAGGAGAGAAAGTATTACAAGGATCAAGTGTAGGAAGGCCCTCAGGTTATGCTGCATTGGGACAAGTAGCTCAAATGGGCAAGAAAAGTGCTGGATAGTTCAGGAATGGATGCTGGTAGAATATGCCTAACTGGGAACAGCAGAGAGGAGAAGCTGGGCATGTAGACCAGTCATATCCTACTTGCTTGTCCAGATTTTGGTATATCTGGATTTTGGTTTGTGTCAGGCTTGTCCCAAATTAGATATTTAGGAAAGAGAGATCCTCGACCCAATCTCTGAAGTGAAAAGTTCTTTTACTAAAGTCAAGCAGTTACAACATAAGCAAAGCTGGATCACAGTATTCCCGTGCAAAGTTTACATTTTCCCCCTTTCCCAGGCCCTCCCTCCTTGCTCCATCAGTGTCCAATAGCATTCAGTTTTGATGTTTTGGGAATGGCTTTGAGGTTTGGCACCTCTCTGGTATAGTTTCGCATTCTACTCCCAGGTTTTGTCCTTGACTGGCCAATTTATTCCAGATTGACACCTCTGATTCCTGTCACCTTGCCATTTCTCTCCTCCACCACAGAAACCCTTCCTGCTCATTCCCATGCTCATTCCTTACATTCCCAATCACCTCCCTCCTCCCTTGAATTTTATAGCAGGATGCCAGCAAAGCAAAGTATGCTAAAGATGATAGGCCTGACAGTTAGGCAAAATGATTTGGCAGAATCCACAGTGTTTCCTTCCAACTTTCTTTCCCCCATTTTGTGCAAGCTCCTATGTTATAACAAATAATGACATGAAGCCGAAATGGGTTCATACATATCCGGATGGACAATTACCTGACAAGTAGGCATTTTTAAAATAAAAGAAAATGTGTTGCTTTCTTCTTGCTGCTGCTAAATTACTCTTAATTCTGCAAATTGAAGACCAAATTATTTGCTAAGATTCCAGTTTGGACAATATTACATCTGAAGAAGTTGTTCTACCAGACTGGCCATGAATGATGGAACATGAGTGGATTGCCAAGGGTGTACTGTAGACATATAAGAGATAATTCAGTCTGGCTATTATAAATGAGAGAAAGAGAGTGAAGATATCCCTCAAAACGACACTATAGAGCACTGCACACAGGAACAACTAGACACAATAACAGTTTTTTCTTGAACGCCATCACTCTGCTAAACAAATAATTCTCTCAACACTGTCAAACTATTTACCAAATTGGCATTACTATTATTCTTCTTATCATTCCATCACCCATCCCCTCCCACTATGATTATAACTTGTTGCTTGTATCTTTACTATTTATACTGATTATTGTTTCCTAGTATGATTTGATTGCTTATTTGTACTCTATGACTATCATTAAGTGTTGTATCTTATGATTCCTGACATATGTACCATTTCCTTTTATGCATACAGAGAGCATATGCACCAAAGACAAATTCCCTGTGTGTCCAATCACACTTGGCCAATAAGAAAAAAAAAGTTGTGTATCTTTGGCTGAACATTTTATATTTTAATGTTTTTTAATGCTGGCAACTGGCAGCATCAGACACGGTGATATATTGATAATGAAATCCTGTGGTAGAAATGGTATTTTCCTTTCTCAGTTCCATCTCACCAAAATAGCTAGGCTTGAGCTTGGGAAATATGATGCTTCAGCCGCCACTCTCTGGGAGAACTTGAGATCGTGAGAGCCAAGGCAACACAATGGCCTTGCCTGAGAAACTAATTAATTTGGGTCTGCAATGTTGAGGAATCTGAGCATCCAGGTTTGGAGCCAAAGACCTTTCTCATTAAGAAGTGCACACCCCTCAGTCTGGGGAGGACCTGCATTGAAGATTATAAGACTTCTAAGTATTTTCAATCTCCCCCTACTATCCTCTGGCTCTGATTGATGGGACCTTATGTGATGGGGGGAGAGGAAATCCCCCTTCCCTCCATCCAGTGCCATGTTTTTGTTGAGGATGTAAGAAAGTTGTTCCAACAGAGCTGCCAGCCAAGCCACACCAAGCAGGGCCATAGTTTTGTCCTGAATATAGGAATCCTGGATTAACCAACTCTGCTCCTCTAAAAATCTGAGAAAGCTCTTTTCTAGGAACTAAGAGGTCACAGAGTGGTAAGCAGCCTCCTGCCCCCACCATTGCAGTGCAAAGAGAAAGACTGGAGGCAAATGCAACAGACACCATCTCTGAGGATTTTGTGCAGTGAATCAGGCTGTAAGATTTGCAGAGTTGGACTCAGAGGCAGAATCAATCAAAACTGTGGGTAGTGCCTGGGTATGCCTTTTTATTGTGTTATTCTGTCCAACTCCATTTTTTGCTTTGGAAGAAATATATTGGTCAGGGATGCTTTAATCTGGAGTTTTGCTCTGAGGAAAGAGTGGACCAGATAGCCAAAAATGGCCTGCTTCAAATTTAGGTAATGTAATTTCTTGGCATATTTTTGCTGTGCCATACTTGGGGAGATTAAATGTGAGGGAGGGAAAGAGAGAAGGAAGGAAAGAAGGAAGGAAGGAAGAAAAAACCACAGCAAGCATGGATAATTTAATAGAGAACTAAAGCACAGAAATGAAAACTATTTCAACCCCAGTGCTTTAGAAAAAAAGCATTCCTCAATTTATCCTGAATGTGTTCATGGACTGCTAAGTACTACTGTAGCTTCCATGATCTCTCATTTGGGAATGGATCAACAATGTGCTAGCTCCCAATAAATACAACCCTGAAAACCCCTTCACATAGCAACCTTTCTCTAAGTTGTTGGATAACCTTCAACCCACCCTCTTCTACTCAATCTGCTTTGCATCTAGGTGCCCTTTGACAATCCCTGTTGCCCATATGCCCAAGGTTCTTCAACTCACCAGCTCTCTCCGGATATGCATCAGTGAACCCCACATTCTTCCTCTTGCCAGCTTGTCCACCTTCCATCTCCTTTAAGCTTTTCAGTGCTCCCCACTCCTAAACTTATAAGTGAAGGCTGACGTCACTTTTTTCACCTGTGTGGGGGTGTGTCAGGGCATCTTACAGCTTTACTAGATGTCTCCTATCTCTTGGCCTGGAGAGCACCATTCAGTGGTGGAGATCTCAATAAAAGGAAGGGATAAAGCAAGACCAAGGAGCATGGAGTATTTGAAATCTGGGTATAGCTGTAGCTTGGCAGGTCGATTTGTGTACCCATGAAGGCATCTGAAGATAGCTGCCCTTTACACAGACAACAGATCTGCACAGATGCTTTAGATGAGTCTTGCTCAGTTAAAATTCCCATTAATTCCTTCTGGAGGCCACTGTTGTTGTTAAAGGGTTTATTGCAACTCACCGTTGAAGAAAGGCTGATGTGAATGTGTTTTTCTTACCATTTTTACAACATTCTCTGATTGATCTGGGAGCACTGAGGCATGCCAATCGCTTTGGGAACAGTTTGAGCGGTTTCCCTGCCTAACAGTGCATTGGAGGCCCCTCTGTGGGTGGCAGCCCAGGACTGAGATAAGGTTCCAGCAATCATGGCTGTCTATTGTCAGGGCAAATCCCTTGAAATAGCAGAACTACCCAGCCTCAAAAGAAGATACTGCTTACATCACCACCTCTGCCCTTGGAGTTTAATTTATGGCCTCAACAGCCTCAACACATTCAGATTCTGGATATCCCACATAGAGTCAGTGTGACCCCAGCAGTCCAGCCCTTGTTATTCTGCAAGGCTTTAATATTAACAATTGTGCAGCTTAAGAACAAATCCAGGTACAAAAGGGCAAGATGGAAGCAAACAGGTCTAGCAGCTGTGTGAATGTAGAGGGTTGGATGTATAGATGTGTGAGTGTGGAATTCTCAATTAGTCCAGATTTGTGGGTAATGCTTTCTGGCTAGGGAATGAATTCCAGAAATGGTTTTTATGTCCTACTCAGCCAAATTGGTTTTGGTTATGCCTGTTCCTTGGCTGCCCAGGATATTCCAGTAATATAGGAGTGTGAAAGAACTCCCAGTCTTTAAAAAGGCAAGATTTCATTCATAAGGTCAACATAAATAGAAGATGCTAGAAGCTGTTTCAATTCCATTTTATGCATTCATCCCTATCATTGTTTGAATATAATGAGTTGCAAAGGAGAAAGATGGGCTATGGGGAAGGTGGAGAAAACTATCACAGCTGTGTCCATATCTCATTATGTTCAGTGACCTTCCAGAAGTCAGAAAATAGATTCTAATTTACATGTAGATGGTAAACATAGAAGGCTACACTCATGTCCTCTGCACATCTGCTGGTCCTGCTCGGTTGAAAGTGAAAAATATGCACATGTGTGCCAGTCCTTTTCTGTCCTTTCTACTGAACATGAGATCGTGTACTGAAGTTTGAATAGAAGTTGTGGTTGCAATCTAGCATCTTGGATTACAAAGGCATTTGCAGGGTGTCTCAGAACTTGGTAGTCTCTTTCCTCTTTTTTATCATCTACTTCATACAAATGAGGTCATCCATCAGTTTGATATCATCAATAGGTGGAGGATGCCCCATTGTACATCTTGAATCTGAGCTGGCCAACTAATACTATCAGTGTCCTATCTCAGTGTCTGGAGTCTTGGTGAGCCTGGATTGTGTGTGTGTGTGTGGGGGGGAGCAGACTCAAACTCAATCCTGCCAAGATAGAGTAGCTGTGGATTTTTGACACCTCGAACCCTAACTCTGGGGATTTTCTGACTTAGATAGGGTTACTCTTTCTGATTCAATACTGGGGTTCAGTTTGGGGAAGGCACCTTAGATTCACAACTCTTGCTTAAAGAATGGGTGAAAACTGATCAAGAGATCCTTTACACAATTGTAGTTAATGTGGTAGTTGCACCCATTCCTGGATTGGGAGGCCCTTCAGAGGGTAATTCATACCCTAGTTACTTCATAGTTTGACTACTGCAGTGCACTATATGTGGGGTTGCTGTTGAAGGCCATTCAAAAGCTGTAGCTAGCCCAAAATACAGGCAGTGTTGATCATGCTTTAATATGCCCATGTGGTACCATTTTCCCATAGCCTGAAGCTGCTATTAGGGTTTTGATACACTTCAAAGTATAAGCTTGTATAAGCTATAAGTTCTTCATGGCATAGGCCAGGTTACTTGAGGGACTATCCATCTCTGATGATTTCTGTCTGTATGCTAAGGTTCCCCCAGAAATCCATATCATTCCATTCTGTTGATGGTTTTGCAAGAAAATTTGCTGAAAACCTGGGTGTTCTCCTAAACCTTGAGGTTGGATCCTTCTGGAGCCTTATTTGGCTGGCTGTTGGATAGTCTGTCCAGTCAGACCTTGAGGTTCTTTTTATTGTTTTCTGGTTTTAAGTATGAACCATCTGTAGACATTTTAGAACTGAGCATCTTCTAAATCAATTAACCAACCAACCAACTAACCAACCAACTAATCAATCAATCAATCAATCAATCAATCAATCAGCCAGTTCAATCAATCAATCAGGGCTGGCTTCATTCAGCAAAGTTAAGAAGGTGGATTTTCAGAGGCCAGATAAAATCAGGAATGGCTGCCATTGCATGAGTATGACAGATGAGAATATAATTTCCTATTCCAAGAGGTTGGGCTTGAGGCTGAGAGCAGATACAGGCTATGACATCAAAGGATGACCTCAGAGCTGAGGTTCTAGAAGTCAGGTGAACTGCCATCTCTTCATGGGGTACATTGGCAAGTGTGTCTTTCTGGGCCGATTAAGAACTTTGTTGTGGCCTGGAGAAGTTCAAGCTGGAAAGTTGGAGCCTCACTTTGTCAGATGTCACTCAGAATCTTCTGGCGTTCTTGACTTGGCACCCACAAAGGATAATACCCTGAATGCTTCTTTCTTTCATTTTACCTGGCTGCTACGCTAACTTGAAATTTACTTGGACTTGATTTGCATGAGGCAAGCTATTTACTTAATGGTCAATCATTTTGAACTTTGGGGCTGAGGTAAGAGTTGGGCCATTGATAAAATAAGCCTTCCTCAATTCTTTGTCCTCCTCAGAGGGTGAAAATTATTGGGTTGTTGCCCTGCATTAGAAGCCAGAGGACTAGCTTGCAATATAAATTGTCTATTGTAGATCTGGTTAAATCACTTCTGTTGGGCAGCTTTTTCTACATTTTTGAGTGTGAAAAGTACCTGTATAGTCAATTAAGTCTGGAAAAGCAGTACCCAATACCATTTGTTGGAGTTTAGGGCAAATGGATCCCAGCAACACCTGGAAGGGCATAGGCAGGCATACTTCTGAATGCCCATTCATAGAGACTGTACAGTGAGTGATTATACAGCCATCCACACCAAACTGAACTGAAAGTATTGTTTATTTATTTGTACCCATGATCTCTGTACATGCTGATCATTGAATGCTGATGGGACTTATGATATCTGTATATAATTGTATTTTCCACATCATAAGTAGAGGGCAGTTTATTTATAATGAGTTTCTTTCTTAGTGTTATCATATAGTACTGTTTCTACCTTATTTCTCTATAGAACTGACTGAAACACCCACCAGGAGCATGATAAGTAGAGCATAACATAGAGTGATAATCATTTAATACATACACAAGTAAACCAATGTATACATCTTATGAACATTTAAGATATATCTGAAAGGGGATAGGTTAAGCCAGCATTTGAATTTGAAATGTCTCCTAGTCAGATCCTGAAGTACATGAGTCTGTTTCTTTTAGCCTTATACTATTGCTCCCTGCAATCCTTTGTTGGGTGATTGTAACTATGAACACTGCTGATTAGGTCAGGCTCAACAGATCCATGAATTGCAATGAAATGCAATACACATAGTGGTGATGTTACGTATGCCAAATAACTGACTATCCAAGCAGCTGCACTCTGCACCAATTGAAGTTACCAAATATTCTTCAAGGGCTGCCCCATGTAGAGTGTATTGCAGTAGTCCAGATGGGAGGTCATGAGGATATAAGTGACAGTGATCAGGGATTTCTAATCCAGGAATGGGAGCAACTATGC
Source organism: Myanophis thanlyinensis (assembly GCA_017656035.1). Lineage (NCBI taxonomy): Eukaryota > Metazoa > Chordata > Lepidosauria > Squamata > Homalopsidae > Myanophis > Myanophis thanlyinensis. The sequence continues at coordinate 10,320 of JAEANM010020624.1, forward strand.
ACAATTGAAAGATGTGCATAAGTACAGCCGCCACCTGCTCTTCCACTAGGAGGTGTGAGTCCAAGTGGACGCCCAGTTTGCACATTGGGTCTGTGTGAGGCAGTGTTGCCCCATCCAAAACCAAAAATGGAAACTCCTCAGTATTGGAAAGTCCAAACACCCATGACCCAGTCTTGCTTAGGTTGAGTTAAAGGCTATTGCATCCTGTTTGGGCCTCCACAGCCTCCAGACCCTGAAATAGGATGTTCATGACATTGCTCTGGCAACCTGGGATGGAGATGAAAAGCTAGGTATCATCAGCATACTGTTCATACCGCATTCTAAAGGTGAGGGGTTGGATAACCTCACCTAACATCCAGTGGTCTCATGTAGATGTTAAACAGCATTAGTAGTTCTGTCTCAAGCCCCTCTTCATCCTTGTCACCCCATGTGATTTTTCTTTTGGTTTCTGAAATACTTCTGTAGCCTCACATGTATATTCTTTCCCAGTCTTCTGAAAACTTTGATGAGTTTTCTTATTCAAAAGAAAACTCATCCAATGCCTACTCCAAAGCACCTGAGGGTAGGAATAGAAGCAATGGGTGGAAACTAATCAAGGAAAGAATCAACTTAGAACTAAGGAGAAATTTCCTGACAGTTAGAAAAATTAACCAGTGTAACAACTTGCCTCCAGAAGTTGTGAATGCTCCAACACTGGAAGTTTTTAAGAAGGGATTGGATAACCATTTGTCTGAAGTGGTGTAGGGTTTCCTGCCTAAGCAGGGGGTTGGACTAGAGGACCTCCAAGGTCCCTTCCAACTGTTATTCTGTTAAAACTTTCAGAGTAAATCAACCTAGAAACTATTCTGGTTGCAAAAGTCAGGAGGTGAGCAAGTCTGAGTGCTGTTAATAAGGTAATGCATTTTGGGTAGAGAAACCAAGCAAGATTTGAGCCTCTTCCCTTTATACGTGCGCCTCTTAAATAAATACTTCAAAGTGTTTCATGAGCTGACCACTCTTTCCACAATCTGCAAGTCCACTCAAGACATTTGGCTATGCTATCTGCACTTCTATCTTGTGTGCTTCTGCACTGAGCTCTTGCTTCCCATTGTAGAAAAACAAGTCTCCATATAAAAATGCAACCTTCTCATCAACAGTTTGTCTCTAGATGTTTCTCTTTTCTTTATAGAACTGTTGGCCTGGGAAAGCCCCCCCCCCCCTTCCCATTTTCATGGTACCGAAGATAGCAGAAGCACATTGTTGAGGAGCAATGAAAGGCCTCTGCCTGTGGCTAGCTCTGTTGACCTGCCTCGTGGTGAAAGTCTGTAGCAAGACCTTCAAACGTTGTGAACTGGCATCAATATTGCGACGCTGGGGAATGGAGGGGCATGAGGGCTACAGTTTGGATGACTGTGAGTAGCCTCTATGGAGTGTTCTGACTGTTCTTTTTTAAAATCCTGATCATAGCTTTCTATCTGAAATGGTGACAAAAAAAAAGAACATACTGGTTCTGCTGAACCTGCTCATAGTACTCGCTTTAGAACAGTTCTCTAATTGTATTCCATACACCATTTGTGCTATTGGTTTGGCTTGAAATAAGGTAATTACTTCAATTATTGGGTTCGGGCCTTCTCTGTGGCTGCACCCTCCCTCTGGAATGAACTCCCCCCTGAGATTCTGACCATCACTGACCTGAGAGTTTTCCGACGTGCATTAAAGACCCACCTTTTTCAACTAGCTGGCCTGGCCTGATACT
>JAEANM010020625.1:0-12054 GCA_017656035.1 Myanophis thanlyinensis
TGGCCTGAATTTTACTGTATAAAATGGCCTGCATAATATAAAATGGAACACCCCCCCTATACATAAACGTCCTTTTGGATCTTGACATTAATCTTGTATGGTATAACTTTTATTGTGAGCCACTAATGAAGTAAAGAAGTAGGATATGAATTTATGTCTTGGTCAAGGTTTATTAAATAGCCAGGGAGCCTTTATCCACCAGTTGTGATCCTATCTGAGAATAACACATGCCCCATCACTATTTACCTAATCACTATTTGCTTGGATAACTGGAATATGCACTATCTTTGAAAGCCATTTGGAAATTTTAATTAGCCTAGAACACAGTAGCCTGGTTGTATTGGGCATCCACCATCAGAAATATAGTATATCTGTGTTTTAGGCCCTGCACTTGGTTACTATTAGCTTCAAAGTAAAGTGCTGACTTAGACCTTTGAATATCTTTGGGCTCAGAGTGCTTGCAGAAACGACTTCTCTGTTTAACTGTCCTGGCCCCCAAGTTAGCACTCCTTGGAGAACCTCATATCCCCCCTCCACATTTTTGTAAGAAAAGGAATGACTACACATTGGAATGCCATTTCTCCAAAGTTTGATCTGACTCAACTGGGTTTCTGTAAGCTAAAAAAAGAGAAGTGGTGGGATCAGCTGCCTGCCATCACACTGATTAATCCAAGTTAATGCATTAATGCCCCCCCTTCAGTCCATAAGAACAGGTAAAAGCTGAAACTACATGGACAATGTGGAATAAAATGATTTAAAAATGACAAAAGTCAAACAAAACAGAACCCCAAAAGCACAACAATATATTGATTCCAGGGAGTCAATATTTTTGACTCATATTTTTCCAGAAAGCTGGCAGAGGGGGCATTGTTCTTATCTCTGGAAAATGCTATTCCATTAATTTTTGTAATCCAAACTGTTGAGATGCTGATATGGTTATAACTGGTAAATGTACATGTGCTTGTTCATGCATGATAGATTAAGTAGTACAGAAATTATAAACACCAAAACCCTCCCATATTATGTATATTTGTAGTTTTCAGCTTCTGGAATGTTCCTTCTCTTGCAAAGTCTTTGTGGCTATTTGCACATATAATTGCTCAGAAGTAGGTCAAAACTATCCTGTTCAAGGAAATGTTAGAAAAATAGCATGGACTGACTCTTTTTTTCCCCCTGTTATGATTCCAGGCTACCAGAAATGCATTTCCATGTAACTCTTCTGCTTCAATTATATTTTGCAAGTTTTCATTATAACAGCTGGCTCTAGGCCAGATGGGAGGTTAATGATACGTTTTCAGAAGGCAATGAAATGTTCCATGTATATATTTTATGTGCTTTTTTGTTCTCAAATGCTGTCAGTTTTAATCTGAAAGATAGTCAATATTTTTATTATATCAGAGCTGTTATATGGACCTTTATGAATGGAGTAATCCTCCTTAGCCATTCTGGTGCAGGTATGAATGAATGTTGCTATATTTCTTTGAGACAGAGAGAAAAGAAAAGGAAAGATGAGTGATTTAGCATGTACTTGCTAAAGTATATGCATTTATTTAAATAAATTTAATAAAACATTGAATTTTGTTACATTCAGATATAGGCTTAGTTCATATTGTCAATGAAAAATGTGAATAATAGTTCTTATTGCCAAATGTATTCTACCCTTCTGATCTTTTCCAATGTCACTAATATCAAGCATGGCAGAGTGTCTGCTTCACTTAATAAAGACACTTCCAGGTACATTCATCCAGAGTCATGTTTTTAAAATTAATATACTGCAATTGCTCTGTATGAATACTATGCTGGCAATATCCCTTGAAAGGGCTGCAGGTCATAGCAATATGCACTAACTTCCTCTTCATTTATTTTAGTCAAAAGGCCTGATGCAAAACATTATGTAGAAAACCAATTCCTAGCTGGTCTAAAATGGAACAAATGTAATCCTTTTCTTTAAATCATCTTGAAACCAATTCACAAAAATGTGACTGTGCAGATGAACTGATAAGTCTATACAACAAAGAAGCAAGAAGACAAGCATCATATTTTTCTTTATTAGAAAACTCTGCCCAGAGTTTCTCACCAAAGATTTAACTTGTTTGGTGTAACTTTCTCTAGTTGATGTCCATATAGATACTAATGGATAGACTAGAATTCTTAGAGTAACCAGCTTACCTGCATGGCTACCCAAACAATATATAGACTTTATCTAAGTCATATGCAAGCAAGCAAAACTGAGTTTCATCTTATGTTTGATTTATTGCTTATTTTATACTTAGCTGTATCATTTATTGCTTCTTTTATAACCAGCCATTCATCTTGAAAGTGTCCCAGATTATTAAATTAAAAACTAGAAAAGAATCCTCTTCCCTCAGACCTATAGAAAACATGTTGAAGGAACTAAAGGAGTTAGAGTGGGAAAATACACCAATTCTTGAAGTGTTACCAGTCGTATAATAACTAGCTGTGATTACATGGTTTGCTCAGTGAGACCAAGTCACATCATCAGTCACTAGTAGTTCTTTCCCATCGAGTAATTAGTCTTGTTTGTCTTATTTGTCTTAGTGGGACCCAAGCTTTAAGTCAGTATTTTATTATGTCACATGAATTGTCACATCACTACTCTGGGGCTTTGGGATTACAGTAATAATTAAATATTCAATGAGCTATAAAAGCAAGTAACCTACAGACAAATATCCAAATACCACTTAAAATAACAGCAAATAATAATAATTACACACATACACCTATTAGGATGTTCGTTTGGGAGTATGTAAGATGTAAAGCAGAGAGTAAAACATTGTAAACATAAGAAAAATTGAGTAGACATCATTAAATTTATACCAGCACCATTCAGTATAACTTTGCAGATCTTTCTATTCTTACATCCTTATGTTCACAAATTCATATTCTCTATATTGCATGCTGTTATTTATATCTCCCTTTAATCTTCTTTCAACTTCAGCATCTTAAATCTAAGCACTTTTTGAAAAAATCCAGCAGCATCATTTATATTTTATTTTCCCCAAATATGCAGGTATTTAATACAATCTGCAATGGTTAATTTATATACTATACTTACAAATTAGTCTATCATTTAAAACATTTTCTACCTATTAGCCAATTTTACAACACTTCTGTCACGTTGACTGACTGTCACCTCTTTATTTTGATAATATAAAAGTTAGTGTCTTTTAATATTCTGAAAGATCAACATGACTGTTCCTTAATGAACATTTTTTATGAAACATCTTTCTGCTGTTGGAAAATATATTTTTAGTTAGGTCTTTGGCTTAACGTAAGCTATAATATGAAAACCTGGAAAATATGATTGAAATGAAATAATTCTTTAGAGGGATGTTTTGTCATTTGGAAAGTGTTACTACTTATAGGCAATAGCAATAACACTTAGACTTATATACCGCTTTACAGTGCTTTATAGCCCCTCTCCAAGTGGTTTACAGAATCAGCATATTGCCCCCAACAATCTGGGTCCTCATTTTACCTACCTTGGAAGGATGAAAGGCTGAGTCAACCTTGAGCTTGGTGAGATTTGAACTGCCAAATTGCAGGGAGCAGGCAAAAGTAGACTGCAATACTGCACTCTAACCACTGCACCATCACAGCTCATTGCTATAGGCAATATATTTGGGCTTTTGTTTACTAGTAATGTGGGTATTTATTATGTTACATTATATACTACCAGATGTAGATCTATTGAAAAGATAATACTTAAATGTACTTAAGCACTTGAATTGTCAGTATGGTTAGCCATAAGGAAAATTAAGGACGTAGAATCCTAAGCAACATTCTGCTAATTTATTTATTAAACAAATTTATAAGGCCACCCAACTCACACACAGGTGGTTTCGAGTGGTTTACAACATTAATGTACTGTTAGACTAACTTTAGAACTAATGTACAGCAACCTTCTCATGTACATCCACACATTTTGATAGTAGAAACTTAATGTGTATTCTGATGATTTTAAAAAATGTATCCTTTCTCTTTAATCCTCCATATATATAGTGCCTCTGTGATGTACTAGTAGTCTTAAACCTGATTTTCTCATTTGCCTTTCATAATCTGTGCAATGGATTACAGTCTTGAGAAGACAAATGAGGACAAACAAATTGAGAATCTGTAGTTGAACATAATTTATGTTATGCACTAAATTGCTTGCTGGTTCTCCCATGAACTGCATACACCCCTTTCAGTATACTTTAGATCTTTGAAATGCAATGATTTTGTTGATCAAAACATAGAGGTCTGTGAACAAATGAATCAGAATTATATCATTGAAAAACTGTAAAATACGCTTTAATGGAATGTATAGAGCTTTCTACAGCATTCCAAACTGCAAATGCTGGTGAGATGTTAGCTTCTGCTCTTTTTAAGAGAGAGAGAGAATAAATTATTAATTCATTTTTCCGGATGACTCTAATGGTATTCTTCCCCTGACCATTGTTTGCCAAAATGTTGTGGATTTCAGATTAATTGTCAATGAAGCTTTGAAAATAAACCTATCATGATGCTATAAAGACTTAAACCATGAGTTAGTGTTGTGTTGATACGCAGAAAGAAAGATCAGCTGAGGCTTCAAATCCCAATTGCTGTTTGTTACAGCTACCACTCCAGCTTATTGCTCAAGAGATGATTTTATTATACAAATAAATAATTTGTCCGCAGCCATGCCACATGAATCAAAGAACTACGCTTCTGCAATGAGCAGCTGTGATATTGGGCAGAAACCTGGGTTTATATCTACATTCAGCAGTCTCTTGTGTTATAATGTACTGTACACTTTGCTTTGCAAGTGGTATGAAGCCTAGCCTGATAACTTCTTCCAAGTGTGATGAAGCCTGCTAACTTCCCATTCCTGTTCATATAGGAGGCACTATTTTTAAGCACCTTTTAAGGCACTTCTGGGGTTGAAAGGATTAGCCAGTGACATCACCCTTGCCTGGGGGATGCTTATTTCAAGTCCCTTACAAGGAGATGGAGCAAATGATGGGAGCTCACCCATATAACCACATAACACATAGCCACATAACCAGCACTTGGGTCTTGAACTTGCTAACCTGCAGCCCAACGTCCTAACCACATGAGCTGACGTGCTTCTCTGATTTGTAACCGATTGTAACTTTTAAGCATAGTTTTGATTTTCTTTCACAGTAGAAGTCGAAGAATGAAAAAAAATGGCTTGCTGATACTGTACTTTAAAGCAAATAGACGAAAGGCTAAAATGTTACCAAAGAACTATTTTCATTGTCAGCGGCAAAGGAGATTTGAATCAGCAGGTAATCTTTGCAGCATTTTGAAAAAAAAAAAAATTAGGAAGAAAGTAGATGGCCTATTGACAGTTTTGATGGATGGATCATGCCCCATCAAGCTGTTGCTGACATCTAGCACCCACATAGATAGATTTTCTCCATGAGGAACAGTTCCTAATCTGGTCTTTCAGATTTTCAAATGGTACATTTTTCACACTGTAACTTGAATCCTTGCCGCTGGTCATCTTCTCTTTCCTTCCACCTTTTTTAACATTAGAGCCTTCTCTTGTCATCTTTGCGTTATGTATCTGAACTGGATAACTTCTTATTACACAAAGACCTAATTCTGATTCATCATATTTATATTGCCACCCATCACATGACTCTGGGAAATATACAAACAAGCCATTAAAAAAAAAAGAAAGGAAAGGTCCACCTCCTGGTTCTACCAGATACAACTCCTTAGCAGATGGGACCCACAACATACCTCCTCTGTTGGAACTGACGGAATTGGCAGATGTAATCAGCAAGAGGTGATCTCTCAGATAACTTGGCCCCATGCCATGAAGCCAAACTGGCAACTGATGCTGCTCGTGGAGAAGTGTGACACGTGCTGCTCCAGGGACACACATAACTGCCTATGGTGCTGCATTTTATACCAGCTGAAGCTTGTAGATACTATTCAAGGGCAACCCCACTCCCCATGATAGAGTCTGCTTGAGAGGTGACCAGGGCATGAGTGAGTGGGAGCAGAACATATCAATCCAGGAATGGATGCCATTGATGTGTGAAGGCCCTTTGAGTCACAACTGCCACCTCCTCTTTGAGCAGGTGTCACAAATCTAAGAGAACTTCCAAGTTATGCACCAGGTCTGTTTGGGGCAGTGGGCAGTGCAAACCCCATCCGGTACCAAAGATGGCAGAATAGCCCTAGAACTGGCATGCCCCAAACCCCCACTCAGTCTTGCCAGAATTCAATTGAAACCTGTTGTTCCCCTTCTATCTACAGGCACCAGGATAAGGCACCCACAGCATTGGCTGGCCATTGCCATTGATGTAATGTTGAATATCATTAGCACAATGACGATACCTTCATATAGATATTAAAAAGAAGCAGAGAAAGGACTGAAATGTGTGTGTCTGGGCCGAAGAGAAACCGCAGGACAAATACAGTGTCACACTTCTCCAACCTGCAGAGCCAGTCCAGAAGATACTATGGTTAGTGAGGCCATGAAAAGGCTGCTGAGAAGTCAGGCAGAGCTAGAATGGATACCCAAGCCCCATCCTGCTGCCACCAGAAATAATTTAAAAGCATAATCAGTGCTATATCTGTCCCATACGCAGGCCTGAAGCCTGACTGAAAGGGATCCAGATAATATGTTTTATCAGGGTAGACAAAATTTGTTTGATGCTCCACTTTGTTTCTTGGCTGTCCATAGTACTTTCAGAATCTTCTCCAACATCAAAGTTCAAAAGTGTCAATATTCTACCCTTTTTTGCTTCTTCTAAGTCCAACTTTTTATTTCCATATTGTGACAACTTTTATTGTCACAGGAAATACCATAGCCTGTCCAATTCTGATCTTGGTAAACATAGAACCTTAATAGCATTTGGATATATTATCCAAGGACTTTATGGCTGCTATGCCAAGGAATAAGTCTCTCGCATGTTTCTTGACCAATTTTTTCTTTACTATTGATAGTCGATCCTAAACGACAGCAAATATCTACCAGTTAGTTATCTTTATTATCAATTCTAAGGCTGGTGGTTACCTGAATGTTATATCAGTTGTCATGGGTTTGATGTACTTTATTTTTTTATTTTAATCCCATTTTTTCACTTTTATTACTAGAGCTTGCAGATACTTTGCATGTTTGGCCATCAGGGTACTGCCATTGGCATAGTGCATGTTATTGATGTTTTCTTTTCCAGTTCTAAAATCCTGCTCATCAACTCTAAATTTGTTATCCTCGAGGGATAAGCATGCCATCATTTTTGATTGTTCAGTAGGAACTGCATTTTCTAGAGCAGTGAGGATTACCGTATTTTTGAAGAAGAAAAGAAAGGCAGAGACAGTAGAAGAAAATGTTATTATTTAGTTCTTTGACATCTTTAGGAATCCAAACAGAAAACCCAAATTGTTCTGTCTCTCTCTCTCCCTCTTTCTCTTTCTGTTTACAGCGAATGTTTATTCTTGTAATCTGTGCTACAAGTGAAGTTCTCTGAGAGATTACAGTTTATGTGGTGTATCTTCATGGAAAAAAGTTTTGTGAAGCATCAAATGTATATAATTTTCTTGTCCCCTTCAAATAAAGCATTTGATCAATATTATGCTTTGAAGGCAAGGATACAATTTGGTGGTTCAGTGTTCAGCAGTGTATTTCACCAATTACAGTTTTGGTATATCAGCTATATATTTTCCCCCCAAAATACTGGCTATTCTTACTGGTAACATCCAAGTTATTTGTTGTGATGGAGTATGCATAGACTTTGAGTGTCCTTTGGGTACTTGATGTAGAACAATATGACATACTGTTGACAGTAGCTAAATGAGCATGTTTCACCTATAAAGGAACTTGACTCCAATTTCCTTCTATAGCTGATCATAATACTAGGACTAGCAGACCTGAAATAGTACTGCTTTTGTGTTAATGTGTCCATAGCCATCATTAGAGGCATTTGTTAGAAGCCACTAATAAGAAGACACTTTCTGTAGCTGTGAAAGAAAGTCTTACATAATTGCTTCCCAATCCAAGAAGTTCATTTGGCTCTCTGATTCTTTCTTTCAAACATTAGAGTTAATTACAAGTATTACAATATCTGACTGTTATATTTATTTGTGCCTTAGTTAATTACTGTGGCTCATTGTTCTTATTGAATTTGAGTGGTTTACATATTCAGTGTATAAATTGAATATTAGCTGGCAGGGAGATATTTGAAGGCCCACCATGTAGAAAACAGCAGTCTTTCTCTGCTGCACCACATAGTAGGATTACGTCTAATGGGCCCAAGTTATATACAAATGACTAGCTTTTGATTGTAAGAAAAAAAAATCACTTGATTATCAGTATGGATAAGATATTTGAATTTGCTATCAGTTCAGAAAATATATCTGCAATGTATATGAGTTACATTTTATAAAATATACGGGTGTGTGAATGTGTGTATATCGCCTTGCCACAACTTTCCATCACACAACTAATTATAAATAGTTTGGGATGTATAATATAACTATCTTTGAATTCTAACAGTATGCTTGTTTATTTATTTATACAATTCCTATAGCCACCCATCTCAATCAGCAACTCTGGGCAGCTTATTTGAAAAATTCTAAAAATATAAAAGCAATTAATGTGATAAATAAACAAATGGATAAATGCTTTTGTATGGAATGACCAATGGCATTCACTAAAAGCTGACATTGAAGAAAATGCCCTCCATTATTTTATCTTTGCAGGTTCCTTTATTTTTGATCATGCTACAGTTTAAAAATCAGTAATCATTTATATGATCAAGCTACAACCAGTTTTGAATATCTGTTAAGAAAATGGAAGAACCATATAAAAATAGCAAATACCTTGTCAGTTTAATATATTTATTATTTTATCTATTTCATTAAAAACATTTTAGCTGACATTTAGCTTTATTCCAAAATGTATTTGGTTAGCATACTTAGAACTTTTAAAACTTTACATACTAAAAAAACTTTCAAAGAACTACGTATGAATATAGAAATTGTCAGGTCTAATGTTTATCAGTATAATGAATTCATTGAAATACTGGTCATTTAATTTCTCTCTGCTTTCTTATCGTGAATGGCTCAGACTATATTTATTCCCAATCATGTCCATATATCTTCTGCTAGAATTATAATGAAATCATTTTGTTGCAATTTAAACATGACTGAATACTTGACAACAAAATTTAGGGGTGCTGATTGTGGTGCACTTTAATCAGCCTATCCCTGCAGTAATCTTTTCAAGGATCATACCACATGAGAAGATACTTAAGTGCCATTAATTGTAAAGTAAAACTTTGACAGAAATTTTATGCTTTAGATACAGAACTTGATTCCCCCCCCCCCAAATTTTGGATTCTTTGGTCATGCAAGACCTTCTGATTGTGATGAATGGCAAAAACTAGAGTTTTGGAAGAAGTACTATAAATTAAGCCAGGTCACATGGTTCTGAGACATGACTCACTGAAAATAAGAAGAAACATTTGTATAGGCTATAAATTATATAGAATCTGATTCTCAAATGTACTATTTCTTTAGAGGACTGAAGATATACATATATGCATACATAGCATGGTGGCAATTAGCTATATAATTACAAGTTAGAAGAAGTACAGACCTTTTAAGTGCCTAGTCCTTAAAGCATCTATTTTTAGAGACACCTTACAGATGTCTAAATTTCCACTCTTATAGCCAGAGCTTAAGTTGTAAAGCCTAGTTTATCCAGAAGACAACAGCTATAGGAAGATTGAAGTATGTAGAACTAATGATCATCGTCATGGGCAAAAGTATTTGTTACAAAACTGGTCTATGAAATCTGGGCATCAAAAATCTGTATGACTATTAGATGACAGTTAAATTCTACAGAAAATCCCAACTTTTGCTATTATCTAGTGACTGCCTGGAATTTTTGCAGCCTCGATCTGATAGCTGTATTGCCGAAGGCTATAATATAACTGATTCCAGGTTTTTGTAGATAGTAATTTTCCAACTTATTCCAAAGTCCAAAGAATGACTTACCTAGGTCACCTTACCTAGGGTCACCTATGTATATATGACAGTTCTTCTACTTAGTCAGCATCAAAAAGAATTGTGCAGCCAAAGGAAAAAAAAATATCTCATTCACATTTAGAGTCAAACATTCTGCTAAATAAAAGCAAAACTATAAAACATTTTGGAGGATGGAGGATGCTACTGAATCCATCTTCCAAAGGATAGCTTATGGCTCAAATCTATGCCCCACTATATATATGTTGAGGAACGGGAAATGCAGAGAAACAAGGGAGTGCAACAGACAATTTCAAGTAAATCCATGCAATCAATATCTGCTCCCTGAATTAAGTGTAGGATTTCAGCACACATTCAGGGTTGTTTACAGAGGGGACTATCGGATTTCACACCCATGCTTGGCATTAAATGACAAATTCTCCAGACATTTACACTATCGTTCAGCACTTGGCAAAAGACGTTCAGAAATGATTCTTTCAAATTAGGATGTTTACTTCAGACAAGCCTTAAGCATGGCTGGTTGCCAGCTGCAGTACAAAGAAAGTCAGAAACTTTAGATTATGCTGCAGGATTTAAATGTTAGGGTGTTTTACAGATATTGGGATGGTCTCTTGATAACACTGGCATACTGCTGAGAAATAAATAGCACCTCTCCCTAGTCTGACAATCACTACTACTATGATACTACTATGATACCCTTAAAAGAAATGGGAGATTTTCAGAGCCCCCTCTTTAATTGTCCCACAGGTGCTTTCCCACCCCCACCCCTTCTCAAAAGGCAACTGTACTTTCTTGGGTTTTTTTTCCCCTTTGAAAAATTTTTGCTTCTCATGTAAGAAGCTTCTTTAGTTCTAACAGACTGGTGTGTAATGGAAAGAATTATAAAATTTTCCACAGACATCCCTCCCCTGAAAAATATATAAGCAAAGACTGAAAAATATATTCTATTCAATTCAATCCTTTATTGTCAATGCACAACATGTGTGCGGTGAAATTGAATGAGCCTCCATTGGTACAATCCCACAAAGCACAGAAACACAGAATACATTCAAACACAGAATACCTCTCCAGACTTATAAACAAATTCCTAACCCCAGGAAATACCAGGGCTAGGCACACATTTACACACACACACACACACACACACATTATTCCATTGGTATGTACGGTACATATTGCACGTTGCACTGGGTCTGTGTGTCTGTTTTATCTCCTTGTTGTTTCCTTTTCTTTGGACATAATTCTCGGGTTTATAGAAAATGAAGAACAAGTGAAAACTGGCCCAGTCAAGCAAATACTTTTTTTTAAATTTCTAATGGCTGACTCATTTAATGACTTCGTGGCCAAACTCACACTTCAAAAAAAACAAAACCTCTGTTCAATTATCCAGCCAGCTAAATTTCATCAAGTATGCAGGTCGCTGTATAGAAATGATTTTATAGCAGAACCTCACTCTTTTTTTGTTCTGTTACTTCTAAAGATTCAAAAGATTACTTCCATTTATCAAATTTCAACCTACCAGATGCTTTAGCGATTGCTGCTGTGCCAAGTGACAAATTATGCATTACGATACACAACAAGCCGTGATACAATTTGCTGGATTTTGCGTTATATGATGAGTGAATCTAGTCAGTTTCTGTCCTTCTGTGATTAACTTGAAATCAATCTTCATTGTTCAAAATGTAAGGAGTCAGTCAATCCGTTTTCCCACCTCTTACAGTTATTTTATATACTAATCTTTGCGTGTTCCCCAATTTCACAGTGTATGCATTGTCCTGGCTTCAACAAAGGGAGAAAATGCCCATGCAATTGGCAGGCAACCTGCAGGCAGAATGGAGGCTTTTGTGAGTGGGGTTGAGACTTACAGAGGTGATGGGTGGGAAAACACACATTGTGGACGTGTGGCGTGTTTGCGGCAGAACATTTGCAGTAAGGTTTGAGAAGACAACCAGTGGTGGAATTCAATTTTTTTTACTACCAGTTCTGTGGGTGTGGCTTGGTGGGCGTGGCTGGGGGGATCATGTGACTGGGTGGGCAGTTTCT
>JAEANM010020627.1:0-12054 GCA_017656035.1 Myanophis thanlyinensis
CAACTCCCAGAATTCCTGAGCCAGCATGGCTGGCTCAGGAATTTTGGGAGTTGAAGTCCACAAGTCATGAAGGAGCCATAATTGCCCACTCCTGATTTAGAGGAAGAAAGTTTAACTTTACTTTGGGTGGAGAAAGCACGGGAAATCCGAGTTGGGTTTTCTCCAGATATGCCAATATGATGTCTTCAATAATACCTCATTTTGAGGAATACTGTATCCTGAGAGTTTTGATTACATTGGGGTTGTTACTTGGGACCCCGACACAACTCTCCACAGAACTGGTCCCTGGTGCCCAAAAGGTTTGGGGAAACTGTTCCAGCATACTGATGGTGTAGCTTAGTCTGGAAATGAAATATCTGCAAGAAGAAAACCAAGTTGAGAGAATACCAAAAACCTTCCCAAATAATTTACATTATTATTGGTAAAGATGCAGACTTCTAAAAGGCAAACAGAATGATTTAGCCTTCTGTGAGTTGCTTTATTTCGTTTGTTAAAATGAAAACAGAAAAGTATTTTCAGTCCCAGCATAACAATCTATTTCAACCATCACTGAGCATATTCTTGTTTACTTAATATTCTTAGCCCCAGAAGATTATATTTATGTATACATATTATATAATGAATAGAAAGGGAAAATGAGGAAGGAATGATAGAAGATAAGTGCAATAATTTCAGTATTTCGTGTAATTGCATCCAGATAATATATTTTCAGCCCTTTCTGCTCAGACAGATTGAATCTCTTAGATGTGTAGATAAGCATCTTTTTCTTTCGATAAATCCTGATTCAAATTAAGTCCAAATCATTGAATGCTTTTGGGCATGGTTTGTTATATGTTAATTTTGTAAATGGAAAACTTTTGTTGCTTCACAACATGGATAGAAGTTTAAGCATGAGTTCTATGGATTCAATGGAAATCAGCTTTTCTGTGATTGAAAGGCTTAAAAAATGTTTAATGAGACTTCCCTTTATTATCTACTAATTAATCTGCCTGTAATTGTTGTCTACTAATTAGTGCTCATAAAAGGCCAGTATTCCATCATAATGGATCACTACTACCCTACATAGTCGTACTGTTGGTATGAGTTCTCCAGAAAACTAATGCATGACTTTAACAATGAAGAACGTTTACAAATTACTATATGTTAAGGAAAGGTTATATGTAAGTGACAATCTGCTCTCCATCTCAGCTTACACAGTTTAAATTGCACAGCTCAGTTGTGGTAAATTGACAATCTTAACCATTTCTAAAATTGACATAGTCATTTGGGACCGTTAGCAGAAGAAATGGTCTGCGTTGCATATTTTTAAATTTACTTTCCTATTGTTTTGAATGTGTTTAGACCATTCTGAAATATCTGTTAACTAGGGGAATATGTTCTTCATGCAAAACAATAGTTCATGGAAGAAAGATAACCAGAAGGTCCGTGGCTCTATTCTACGGAAGAATAATGTGTGATATCCCTTTAACAAATTTCTTATGTTTTTTACATGGAATTTTTGTTAAATTCCATGTAAGAGCCATAAGGAAGTGGAGAAGTGTAGTTTTATAATCCAGATTGCTTTCAATCCATACCTCATATTCTTTCATTAAATTAGAATTAATGCTGTCACAAATATCAAATGATCATAGGAGTAAATTTGCTGCTAAAGTTGGCTTTAAAATGCCTTAGTGCCACAAAAAGAGCCAGCTACAGTACTTTCTATTATCATATATCGTATTAATCTATTTGGATCATCTTTGAATTTCTGGATTATTCATGTGTTTGGTGATATTAAATGTATCACTGCACTCTGATGCAAACAAACCCTGTTCAGTTACAGGTAATCCTCAGATGCCCAACACACATTATGTGGGAGGGTTTGTATGTGTGTGTAAACACAAGTAAGCAGGAGAAAAAGAGTGTGGGTTGTGTGCAAGCAAAGGGGGGAGATGTGCAATGTTTGGAAGGGGGAAAAGATTGAGGGGGAAAGTAGAAGACTTATCCCACAATTTGCAACTATCCTGGTGAGTTTGCTAGGCTCCCCCCTGAATTTTCTGGGGGAAGCTGGCAGAAAAGTCACAAATGATAGTCACACAACCCCAATGTGTGACTAGCAATTGGTCATAAGTGTGAGTTACTTGCCAGACAACTGAAGTTTGTTCTGATGCCTTCAAGGGTGCTGCAATAGAACTTTGAGTACTGATTTTAAATGCCTTTGTTCACCACCATCATTATTTGAATGGTCACTGAATGACTGGTTATATTTTGAGGACTACTTGTCTAGCATTCTTTAGCTTTCGGATATTTTAAATTCATTTTTCAGGTTTCATCTACAATTGAAATTCTTTCTGGCAAAAAATTCCTTTTGCTTTATTTCCATTTTAAAAATGACAGTGTCACTAATATTTCTTCCTGCTAGATCCCACAGCCTTTTTACGTAATTACAGAGACTGTTTGATCAACCTGTTTTCCCCAAATTGTTTATATTAGATACTGTCTCTATGTATGCAGAAAACAGATCAATGGATTCACTGCAAAGCATCACAACCTGATGTTAAACAGATGGTCAGTATAGCAAACTTTGAATATTTTTTCCCCCTTAAAGTTCACACATGGATAGAGACTGAGAAGAAGCCAAGGAAAGAGAAAGAAACGCAAACACAAAATCTGAAAGAAAATCAAATTTTATTTCTGGATGGTTTTGGAATAATGCATCCAGATTATTAAATTAAATCAAATTAATCTATTCAATTTAGGTAATACCTGATTCCAGACTGAGACTGGGTAGCTATATCAATAAGACATATAGAGTTGATTCTATTCATTTTACACTGTAACTGAAGATTGTAGTTCTTTTCCATTCACACCCTTTTCCATTCATCTTGTATTGTGGCTAAAGTGTATACTCTTGTTATTTTAGGCTGCACACAAATCTTATTGCATGTAGCAATATCATTAAGAAACTAAACTCAAGGGAAGCTGTCAGTCTAGTTCATCGATATTTCTTGAATCCTTGACAGTCATCATAGCCCACTGGGAAACAGCACTTGCTTCACCATTTTTTTAAAGGAAGAAAACAGGAAAGAAGGAGCCTCCCAAACTACAAGAAACAGCTGATTAGGTGCCACACATTTTGAAACATCCCTTCAGATGTCTGAAACTTATCAAGCTCTATTACATTTATTGCTGAATATATATGGATATTTTCTTCCCTTTCATCTTATAGTTGATGCGTTTTCTTCCCACCTGCCACGATGTAAAAAAAAATGTTCAGACTCTAGAAAGAGTGCAGAGAAGAGCAACAAAGATGATTAAGGGACTGGGGGCTAAAACATATAAAGAACCGTTGCTGGAACTGGCTATGTCTAGTTTGATTTAAAGAAGGACAAGGGGGTGACATGATAGCAGTGTTCCAATATCCCAGGGGCTGCCACAAAGAAGAGGGAGTCAAGCTATTCTCCAACACACTAGAAGGCAGGACAAGAAGCAATGGGTGGAAACCAATAAAGGAGAGAAGCAACCTAGAACTAAGGAGGAATTTCCTAACAGAACAATTAATCAGTGGAACAACTTGCCTGCAGAAGTTGTAAACTCTCCAAGACTGGAAATTTTTAAGAAGAGATTGGATAATCATTTGTCCAAAATGGTATAGGGTTTCCTGCCTAAGCAGGGGGTTGGACTAGAAGATCTCCAAGGTCCCTTCCAACTATTCTATTCTGTTCTGTTCTGTTCTGTTCTGTTCTATTCTATTTCACTAGCAATTTTTTTCTTGTCATCCGAATTTTGACAAACATCTGGAAAACCATCACAGTGCACATTATTGTACCTCAAAAAGCTAAACTTCATGAAAGTTCAAAGCATCCCCCTTATCTTCTGTCTACAAATAATGGATGCAGTAAGGAAATACTCAGCATCATAGCAATAAGATTAGCACTTAGACTTATATATCACTTCACAATACTTTACAGTCTTCTCTGAGCAGTTTATAGAGTTGGTACACTGCCCCCAACAATATGGGTCCTCGTTTTACTGACCTTGGAAGGATGGAAGGCTAATCAACCTTGAACCATTCAGAATCAAACTCCTGGAGTAAGCAGTGAGTTAGCCTGCAGTATTGCATTCTAACCACTACGCCACTGTCATTCTTCTATGAACACCGTGGTATAAGAAAGAAGTACCCCTATCAGTTATAGCATTACTTTATTGTTTGAGGAGTATCGACCCCCACCAAAGTTGGCAACCGGCTCACATTCATGACTCTTGCAGCCTCTGGGGTCATGTGATTGTGCATTGCAACTTTCCCAGAAGGCCTCTGACAAACAAAATCAGTTGAGGAAGCCAAATTTGCTTAATGTCCACATAATTTGCTTAGCAACTACATGATTTGCTTAACGACTACAGTACAAATTGTTGCAAAATCGGATCCAGTCATTTGATGACTCATTTAATGACAGCACCACTTAGCACTTGAAATTCCAGTCCCAATAATGGTTATAAGTCAAGGACTACCTGTAGCTTTTTTTTAAAATGCATTTTTTCATTTTGTTCAGAGTAACATAACTCAACAAAACTCCAAGAAGACGTTTAAAACCACAAAACAGAAAGCAGTCAGAATATTAAAAAAGAGTGCATCATCATCATCATCAACAACAACAACAGATTATGCACATATACTTACCTGTAGACTACCTGTAGCTTGAATGCTTCAGTGGCATTCTTTATTGCTGCTTTTCTTCTTGGATTCTCATATTACCAAAATTGTGCTTTGCTATTTTTTTTATTACTTCTAATTTTCTCAATGCCATAATCTCTTTTCCATAGTGTACTTCTTGGACCATACCTTCATGTTAATTTCCCTCCTCCAAATGGTTCTATTTTCATTTTCTATGTCCCCCGACTCTTCCCCTTCCAGTTTGTCCTAGTAATAAAGGAGAATATTTGTAGCTCAGGGTTGACATGAAGAGTCCTTGGTTCTCTCTGAGCTGCTTGTTTTCCTGCAGGCATTTCATTACCCAAAGTAGGTAATATCATCGGTGCTGAAGGTGTTACCTAGTTTGGGTAATGAAATATCTTCAAGAAAACAAGCAAGCTCAAAGAGCACCAAGGACTCCTTAGTTTGCTCTGGGCCTATTTGAGGGGACCAGATTTGAACCCATGAATTAGATTTCTCTCTCTTTGACATCCATGAACAACTTCCTCTTATTCTACAGAAAGTTCTTTTAGGATTTCCCTCCATTCCTTCTCTGCTTTCCTTTCAAATATTAAGTAGAAAGCAAGCTTCTTCAAAACTGGCATGCCAACTTAAAAACACTCCTTCCAAGGGAGACTCTTTTGGTGTTGTCTATGATAAACATCCCACGTCCTGGTAAAAGTTTTTTTATATCTTCCAAAATCTATACTTATACTTTTATTGATCTATTTCATCAGGGTGCTTTAAATTAAATTTCATTTTGTTATTCATCCATATTTTTTTCTACTAAATGATTGAGCATTCGTGTGTTAGTAATATGTCCTTGACATGTGAAGGATGGGGGGTATCATCCTGAATATATAAAGTAGAATCCAAATATGTCCAAGTTAATTATTTTCTTCAGAATAATGTTGTTTGTGAAAGTCTGGCCAAGATGGAATGCCACCAAAATTTAATTTGGACAGCTAATGTGCTCTTCAAGAGTTTTATTGCAACGAACAGAGGGAGAGGTAAGTCAACATTCATTCTTTTTATCAAATCTGATGAAATTGCAACAAAAATACCCCAAAAAGAAACTAATATATACCCGCAATTCTATAAAGGGAGTCACAGACAGACTTTCAGTAGAAGCCTTTAAAAGTCCACTTGTTTTAAATTGTTCTTCACTGATGGACATTATTGATCTTGATTCTTATGGGGCTTTTTAAATTTTTGATTAAATAGTGGTATAAAATATAATGGGATAAAGGAAGAATTTGAGGGGCATTTATATTGTATGTTGATATCATCGTATTATGAATATATATTTTATGCTGATTTTTTTATCTTTTACGGTAGTTTTATTCTAGTTTATGAATATTGAAATTAACTTCATACAAAGACTGCCTGTAACCCTACAAACCCTATCACATATTCAACTTCCAGCTAAAGTCTTGGCTTCTTTGTCACATGCCTTCTTCTACCATCAGAAGATAAAGGTCGATTGATGATCTCTAAATTGATTGATTTCTGATTATATCATCACTGATCCAGCAATAGGTTTTGATTTTGTTTGAGACTATCCAAACATATAGCAATAGCACTTAGATTTATATACTGCTTTATAGTGCTTTCCAGCCCTCTCTAAGAGGTTTACAGAGTCAGAATTGTCCCCAACAATCTTGGTCCTCATTTTACCCACTTCAGAAGGATGGAAGGCTGAGTAAATGTTGAGTCTGGTGGGATTTAAACCGGCACACAGCAGAAGTACTGCTGTACTGCAGTACTGCACTCTAAACACTGTGCCACCAAGGCTCCTATGTATGATTAGTCACATTGTAGAATTCAACTTCAATAAATATTGAAGCCCACTACTATAGAGAGAGCCAGGTATTTTTCAAGGTTGAGACAGTGTGTGTGTGTGTGTGTGTGTCCATCCAGCAGTATGACAAACAAGAAGGCATATTTTCAAATGCCTTGAGATGACATTGCTTAATAGATGAGAGTAGAAATGTGATAACTCTATCGCATCTTACCAGATAGGCAAATGTAATAGGAGGCAGACATCCTACAATGCAGGTCTGATATACTGTACAGAGCTTTAAAGACAACCAACACCTTGAATTGTACCCTGAGTGTAACCAATGCAATAATAATAGTATTCAAACACCAAGCAACACACATTACTATCCTTGCCACCAGAATGTGAACCACAGTTGCTTCCAAGTGGTATGAAGAAATATTAATATATACATTTATGGTTTTTTTTATCTTTAAAATTGTATATGAATAATTTACACCCTCTGGATAAACAGGCAGATCAATTGTTGTATTTTTTAGATATTCTGTAGTTCACTTCTTGGGAGAAAAACAGTTTTACATAAGTTTTTTTTTAAATGTAGTATGAGAAAAACATATTTTACAACTATGTGTTCATTAAAATAGATGGAAATTAGAGCAGATATCATGTGAATAGCAATTAACACATCTGATCTTGCTTAGTCACTCATTTTATAACTTCATGTTGGTTCTGTCTTATTTTGTAAAATTGGAGTTTAAGCTTGTCATAAAGATTTATAAAGGTTTTTGTATTTGTTTCTTTTTGCACACAGTTTTCTAAATATCCAGTTTTCTACATCTATTTCTTCATATATGGTGTTTTCTTCATATATTATTTCCTCTTCGCTGTTTCTAGTATATTAAACACACACACACAACACACTCACACACACACACATTAAAAAGTTGACTTTAAAAATATTTTTCCAAAGATATAACATGAACTAAAATAAAATGATTTATCACCATCTAATTTAAACTATATTTCAAATATTGTTCTTGACTCTACAGAAAAATCTAAGCTGACGTATTAGTTTAAAGCAAATCTAAATATTTCAGATATAATAAATCTTAAAAATACTGAAGCTTTGACAAAACTACATCAGATAGTTATTTTTTTAAAATTATTTTGAATATAAATATTCTTGGGGTTTTCTATTGGCCTGCAGTGAAACAGTGGGAATTCTCATTCTCAGATAATACCATCTGTTCTGAGTTTTTGGCTGTTAATAGCAGAGATACTATATTTTCTGAATTTTCTTTGTTCCTGATACTTCCCATCCAAAGCTACTTAGTAAAATCTAAATCTTTAGATACTAAATATTCAACAGTGAACGCATTCCAATTGCAAAAATGAAAGCAACCTTTTAAAAAAATACATTAAATCTGTATCTTTATTAATTTCTTAAACTCTACCTCACATTCCAGTTTCCATGAAATTTCATGAAGTCATTTCTGTCTTGTGTCTAGCCTGTTGTAGAAGCTATTTCAATATGAAAGTAGGCTTTCCATCTACTTTTGTCAGAAAAAAAGTGTTTGGGACAATCTAGGACACTTTGATTGGTGATGGGAATGACACCAATATTCTGGGAATGACATATACAAGGTAAAGAGTCATCCAGAAATTATTGAAAGTTAAGTCTGCTGTGTTCATACTTCTTCCTAACCCATTGTTATTTTATCTGGGCTACAAAGGATTCCAGATAGTCAACCCAAGCATTTTCTTTTGTCTGCTTATATTTAAATACATGCATGCATAAATACAAACATACTGTCAGGGTTCCACACAACATCAGCAATGCAATCAGAACTCCAAAAAGAAAAAGTCCAAGGAATAAGATTTTATTGAAGACATTGTTCTGGTACAGTCTGGAGAAATCCTGAATCTAAAGTTCCTGGGCTTTCTCTACCCAAGTAAAACTGAAAGTTTCACCCCACTAATTATCACATGTTAACTTGCCTCCAAACATTTCAAAAAGAAATCCAATGACTCCTTAAAGCACTTCCCCTCACAGGCGTGAAATGTCCGAAGAAAGTTCTCATGAGAATCAGACCTAAAAGAATGAAAACAAGATAACAATTCTGAGTTGCCGTTTCCAACTCCCCCTTCGCCCTCTCAGCGACCTTGCAGTAGAATAAGAAAAAATGTGTCAAATCTAAAAGGCTCCAAATATTACTATAGACAATGACTAATATTCTTCAGCAGAAATCCCCCACCCAATAAAATGCCCTTTTAGATTCTGACACATACATACATACATGGAATAGGAAGAATCTGTCCCTCACAACAGGAGTCAATACGTGAAATGGGCAATTAGTTACATTAGACCATTCATTTTCTTAGTATTATTAATGTATGGGAAAATTTGGTGTAGTATTAAGCATTGCATTAAAAACTACAAGAACATAAGTTGTATTCCAGCCTTCTATGTGAAAGGCTGGGTGACCTTGGACCATAGGAATATCAGTTTTCCAAGGCTATGAATAAATGAATAAAACTATGAATAAATAAGTGACTGATAGATTTGACTGAAGATAGATTCATTTGTGGATTGGGTTAGGGAGATATGATAATGGAAATAGCAATTTAGTTGAACATTTGACATTTGTGGGATCCTTGGTTCTCTCTGAGCTTGGTTGTTTCTTGCAGATGTTTCATTATCAAACTAGTTAGTTTAGTAATTAAACATCTTCAAGAAAACAATCAAACTCAGAGAGTACCAAAGACCACATGGTTCAACCTTGAGCTACAAGAATTCTTTTTATAGACACTTGACATTTATACACCTTGTTATTTACTACCATATTAAAACATAGAGGAGAAGATAAAAAGCAGGTTGTGGAAGAAATGGAGTTTCAGTGTGCGGTGACAATGGAAAGGAAAATTAAATTATTAACTACAATGCAATGGAGGGTTATCCAATTGGGGACAATGTAGAATGAAGAAGAGAAGAACAGTTATTTCGTGAAAGCCTTTCATTCCCTAAAATGTAGCCTCTCCCACAGTGCAACAGCTCTGTGTAAATATGCATATGTGTGAGAGAAAAGACTCTCCTGATGTCTCTTGGTCTAGCAGGTCTTCTTGCTTATTGATGCAAAGAATTCCCAATGCCCTAGATTTCCCCATAGGAATATCAGTTTCTCATGCTATGAATAAATGATTAAAACTACAAAAAATAATAATAATAAGTGACTGAGACATTTGGCTGATGATACTTTCATTTGAAGGATTGGAGTGGGGAGATGTGATAATGTGAATAGCAATCTCCAAGGAGATCCTTAGAGCAGTAACAATCACACCTGAAAAATATCCACTCTGCTTGACCAATGGTACATAAGAGGGGGGACTGAGTGAAGCAAGAATGTGCTCTTGGTATCCCTCAACCATGTTCTACCAGATGTTCAGCAGTCATGTTGGTGGTTAGTTTTTTTTCCTCCATTAAATGAGGCTTAGGGGCAGGGGAAAGAATGTCAGAGAATCCACCAATCACAGCTCTGCAATAAGAATCACTGTATCTGAGATGCAGTAAAAATTCAGATGTGGCAGCATCACATTTTTGTTAACATACTTTTCTCCTGACTTAAGGACAAGAAGAAAATACTTACAAAGAGGTAAGGCCCTATACATGTAACACCATGGATAAGCCCTTAAACATGATGTGTGTGGTGGAAGGGAGAAAAAAGAGACTCGTCTATATCTTTTTCTAAGTCAGAACTTAGATCTCAAAAGTTACACAACTTACACAAAAGATCTCAAGAATGCTTGGTTCCCCCTTTTCAAGATTTCCATCAGTGAGTTATATTTGTCAGATAAGTGATTGAAAGCCGAGTATTAAATCAGTCTCTGCATTCTTTCACACAATTATCTGACAAGGATTTTAATTTATTTTAAAAGATTCTGTGCAGTGCATTCACATGAAGTACTCGAAAAAAGTCATTCCAACAGCAAACATTTGTATGCAGAATCTTATTTATCTATTTATTTATATAGCCACCTATGATGACCCAGGACAAGACACAAAGGTCACACAGCCAGCTAAAAGTTCAAACTCCCTTTTAATGTTCAATTTTTTTGCCCAAATGCTCCCACATTCTTGGCAAGTCCCAGAACGAAGTGTGCACACACACACACAGCAGCTTCTGGCTGCACCATCCAGTAAAACAAGGGAATAGAAGAATGAGTGCACAAAACAAGAAACAAACAATGAATCCATGAATCAAGGAACAAACATTGAGTCCACAAAGTAGGGAACAAGGTATTGAGTCCATGCAGTCAGGAACAAGCAAGCAGTCCTGCAAACTCCAAATGTCTGTACCAGCACACCAAACTTCAGCATTTGTTCCTGACAAATGCCCCTCCCCACAGCGGCTCCTTAAATCTCAGTCCACAGGTGATGAGGGATGGGGCGCTCTTGTCCTGAGTCATTGGGTCAGCCTGTACTGTTCCCTCTTTCTGTCCACTCTCCCTGCTTGAAGCTCAAGAGTGGTAGTCCTTGCTCATGGCCTGAGCTCTGTTGCTCCTCATGTCCACTGCTTGCCCTCTCTCGGTCATCCTGCCCCCCTTTCTCCCTGATAACAAGCCATCCCAATCCTGAGAGGCCCTGGGCTGCCTTGGCCTGTTCCTCCCCACATTCCCCTGAAGCCAACAAAGCTGTCCCCTCGATTTCCATCAGCTCCAGCTCTGGCTTGTCCTCCTCCTCAGATTCAGACTCTGACAGCTACCCATCTCATAGAAAGTTATTCTGGGTAACATACAACAATTAAAAAAAACAGTAAATATAAAACAATATCACTAAAATCATTATATAATAATTATTAAGAACATTAAAAACTATGAAAGAAGAACTAAACAAGAAAAATAAATATTAGACGGAGGGGTGTTAATAATTACAAAGTTATTGAGTTATAATATGTGTTACCTCATAAATTTGTCCATCCCCAGGATCCCCAGGCCTGATGTCAGAGTTCCAAATAATACATCCATTGCAAGCAAGACTCTGA
Organism: Myanophis thanlyinensis; assembly: GCA_017656035.1. NCBI lineage: Eukaryota > Metazoa > Chordata > Lepidosauria > Squamata > Homalopsidae > Myanophis > Myanophis thanlyinensis. The sequence goes on from JAEANM010020627.1 coordinate 11,492, forward strand.
GGCACTTGAGTCCCCAAATATTACCTTTATTGGAAATATCATATCGGCACATGTCTGATGAAAACTGATTCAGAAACTTCCACAGTTTTCACTTCATTAAAAGTAAAAGTTTTGTTTACTTTCTCAAAATAATCGGTCACATGGTCCAATCATCATGTAGTGTGACAACTGGGTTGCATCACTCCACCAGGTGTGAGAATATTCTTGTTCCCAGGAAAAAATATTTTATTTGGCTATTATTCTGGCCTCTATCTGAGATCCCCCATCCCTGACCCTCAGCTCTAGTATGGCAACAGTAAAGCAGACAAAATGGTTTCAGCCCAGACAGCTTCAGGGTTGACACCTGCCTGATGGCAAGCTAGATCTTGAGGGACCTTCAAAAATTCTATTCCTTTCCAGTCACACTCTGCTCCCCTGATGGTCAGCTCTCTGCACGGACCATGCAGCCTGGCTATCTTAGGCCCACCAAGGCTCCTTGGTACTTATTATCTTATATCTAAGCATAAGCACAAATGTAGAGACATCAACCTGAGTAGGAACTTTCTTTCCCCTTTCTTCTTCCA
>JAEANM010020628.1:0-12053 GCA_017656035.1 Myanophis thanlyinensis
ACCTACACCCGTGAAAATCTACGAATATATATAGATATATATATATATATCTCCAAGGGGTGGAGGTGGGGGGAGAAAAACCCATCTTATATATGAACTGACTAAAGAATAGAAGCATCTGTTTCATAATATACAGTGATCATCACCAGACGATATACAGCTGCTTTATATTATTTAAATTATTCTGTAGTCAAGCGGGATCTCTCTAGATAATTATCCAGGAATGTTTCAAATGACGGAATATGTAACAAAGCATTGCATGAAGTGGGATGAATCTTTGTAATTTTCCAGTTATGCTTCAAGAAGCCTACATCAGTCACCTATATGCAGGCTACTAAATGCCACATTCCCATGGGCCACGGGAGGAATGCAGTCGTGAATTTCATTAAAAAAGAAAAGACTGTGAAAAAGATTTTGCTATAGACCGACAGACACTGTAGCAATCAGGAGTTTTAAGAACAGGAAGGTTTGTTTGCAGTGAATATAAAATCTTTGATCTATAAAACCTGAAAAAGCTTGGTGGGGATCTTATTATACCAAGAAATGCCTCATTCTGATAGGAGATTGTTTTTTCTTGAATTCTTCTTAGAGTATTGGTCAAAGTATTTCTGTGATAAGAGACCAGGCTTTCTTAGTTGTGGCTTCTTCGTATGGGATGTATTTTCCACTCCATATGCTTGGTATCCTTACTGATACTGTTCATGGCTACCTATGCAGATTTTGAAAAAAACTGAAGATATTTTAACTATGGAATCTGATCTCCCATGCTGAATAAGGAGATGTTCAAATGACTGTGAATCCATCTTCCTCCAATCATGACTTAGCATGGTCCTTGCTAGCAGATAGACATATATTTACATTTGAATAAATACACTCTATATGATGTTTCTATAACATCATTTCGAATGATCATGATCAATGTCGCAAGCTTGGGAAGAGTATAAGATTGACCTGTGCTTAGAACAGCCACTGAGAAATCCAACTAATATTCTATGGTGTTTTGTTGTGTATAATCACTGCTAGCCACATATTAAGAGGGGATCTTATGTGAAAGTTTTCTACTCTTGCGCTAATGTATTGTATCTTGAAAATAATGTAAAACTAAAATGGAGAATCTGTGGCCCTTCAGAAGTTGGCGAATTACAGCTACCAACATTCTCCACCATTCACATGTTGATGGTTTGGTTAAAACCACTGGTAGTTCTAGGTCAATTATAACTGGAAAACTGAAGACTCCTACCCATCCAACCAGCAGATAGATTCATTAAGATATCCATGTAAATAAGTAGAGAATTATCGTTAACTGAAGTCAGTCAGTATTTGGGAACACAAGGTTGGGAACACAAGTTTGTTTGGGCAAATTTAAATTTAAATTGACTTACAATTTAATTTAAACCATTTGATGTTATCATTCTCATTGTATTTTAAGTTTCTCCTTTATACTACATAAAATTTAATAATTGGGCAACATTCAGGAGCCACATCCAACCTTTACGTCTTCTGTCTGATCCTCAGCTTGCAAGTTGTATATTCTTGCCTGGTAATAAACAAAATGATATCGTTAATGGAAAGAGACCTTTCAATTTGTGGGGCTGATTGAGATTTTCAAAAATTGTTAGTAGAAGAATTTTTATTGCTGACAAGTTTATTCAAAAGGTGAAGCTTATTGAATACAAATTGAAGGAACTGAAGTACTGATATTCCCAAAAGGCTATTTCTGCACAAAATTGAATTTGGGGGGGGGAGGTATTTTTCCACATCTTACAGTCCACCTTTTTCTATTATGATTAATGGGTTGATGTCTTAATGTATTGTATTTTTAATTCTTTTAAAGCCAAGCTTAAAATATTTTCCATTTTGTTTAAGCATCTGATAGCATTTTGCCAATCTAATCTATGTCATCCATAAATCTTCATAAAATAACCATTACCTTTTAAATTACTTATGTCATACCATTATCTCCATTGATGAAATTTTAAATGTAAGATGGTGACGGATGATCTGCTAAAAGTGGCCTCTAAAGTAATAGTGCCAGATTCTTGTGGTTTGTGATAGCAGAACGGTTGTTAATATTTAATTCCTACTGTTCTCTATTATAGCCCATCTCTGCCTGCTTTGGATTGGCAGTTGCCATCTCACTCAGGACCTTATGAACTTCGGATTGAAGTGCAGCCGAAGTCCCATCACCGAGCCCATTATGAGACGGAAGGCAGTCGAGGAGCTGTCAAGGCGTCTGCTGGGGGACATCCAGTGGTGCAGGTAATAGCATTATTTCTTTTAAAACCAACATCCTTAATAAGGCAAGTAAAATGACCTTATATTGAATGTAAGTATGTACTCTGTTTTATGGATGGAAAAAGGATTATTTGTTCGACCAAGGGTGGCAGAGGCCTGAATGTGCTCAATGGGCATTTTGTACTTTATGATAGGTATGGTAATTGCTCCTGGAATTCTTCATCATACTATTATATGTAAAGGTCTATGTATATGACGAACAGAAGTGAAATTCAGCCGGTTCTAGCCAGTTTGGTAGAACCAGTGGTAGACGTTTGAAATTGGCCCTGGCCACCTGCCCGAGTTCCTATTCTTCCTTATACGCACTCCGGTTTTTTTTAGTTACCTAAATCAGCTGTTTTGAGTGTCTGCGGAGCCTTCTTGATGATCCCCACTTCCTCTGGAGCCTCTAACAGCACTTTAAAGAGCTGCACTGCAGCGCGTTTGGCACGCACGCACGCACGCACACTGAACCGGTAGGAAAACTGGTCGGATTTCGTCCCTGATAACAAACCTCTATGGTGCCAGTTCAATGCAGAATCTGGTGTTTCCTTCTTGTTGTATGTTGAACTAGCGTGCTACCTAAAGTGAATGAACGGTATTGTTATGGAGGAGTACAGTTTTCACCTGAGGCTTGGGGTTTCAAGAAACTAGCCAAGGGACTCATTATACCTTATAATTTAATGCAAGTAAACTAGTCTATAAGGTCTACCCCTTTTCATTACAATACTACGCAAAAACATTCCCAGCAAAAACACTGTGATGCTTGCATATTGGATGTTTAACAAATCCAGATGCAAATATGTATCCCTAACTGATTATTATGTGGTTGTATATCTGATATAAGAGTTCCACTGTAATGAGCTATTACGTCAAATCAACCCATCTGCTGGCTTTAATCCAAAATCTAACGGCCAAAAAAAGCAAACATAAAATGCATTGCCTTATCAATGTTAATTTTATTTATCCACGGCTTCATATGTTTCTTTATTGTCATAACTAATAATCCAAGATGAACTATGAAGTAAAGCGTCAAGCTAGAAACCAAGAAGATCATGTGTTCTAGTTCTGTCTTAGACATGAAGGCCAGCTGGGTGACTTTTGGTCAGTCGGGCTCCCTCAACCCTGCTTTCCTTACAGGGTTGTTGTTGTGAGGAAAAGGAAAGGGGATGAAAGAGTATTAGGTATATTCACAGTGTAATTAAAAAAACAATAATAAAGGTGGGATAAATGTAAACATACATACATACATAAATACATACATACATACAGGCAAAGTTCTTTATATTAGATTTCCTCATATTCTTAACTGTAGATTAATTTCTCCCTGTTTCACACACCCTCATGCATTCTTCCTCCTTTCTCCATTGTACACATTTGAATACATTCTTTTGCATATGTGCTATTTGCAAGTGATATTCTTCTGATACATTTTGTACCTTCTGAAATACATGCATGGTTAATTACAATATTTTCAGTATATAGATTTCTGTATCAATGCTTTGAATTGAAAAGCATAATATTGAACATAAACTTTAGAAAAGTACTCATTTCTCTGTATCAATGCGTTTTGGTTCCTTGAAAGACATAAAGATAGGAGTTGGGGCAGATCATAAAAAACAGAATTGAACAAAAAAAATTTCCACCCCAATTTCTGTGGTAAAATCCTCCTAACAGAATTCCCTCCTCATAAATATCTATTGGACATTGGTTTCATTATACTTTGATAGCAAAATAATTTAATATTTTTGCTCCCTTTGGTTGTATTTTTCAATATTGCTATTGTTTGTGTGCGTTTTGAAAGCTTTATCATCTGAAAGCAATAGAAAGTTCTAAATTCAAAGGAGACATCAAGCCAAAATTGTGCTAGTTAGTTTGAGTTTACTAATATATTAGCATGAAGTACTCTTGACTTAGCATGGTTCACTGTTACAACTGCTTCTTTTCCTGTCTCACATATTGCTCTTCATTTTACACATGATATTTAAAGTGAAATTTATACATTGCACTTGTTCCTTAGGATATATTTTGCTAGCTGCCTAGTGTGAGAAAATATACTGTAGATGGGAGGCATGGATTCACAATAGCCAATTTGACATATAAAATTTCCACTCAGTGATTGGAAAAAAACAAAATGCAGTGCCAACATTTAATTGAGTTAAATGTATCCAGGAAGCACCACCCCTCCCCACAATCTCTTTCTACAGTGTATGGAAATAAAATAAAATGTGATGCATGTTGTATTTAGATAGAATTGTGGAAAAGAAAAAAGGGAAATGTCGGAAGGAAAAACGGACAGCAAAATCCTGATCAGTGGAATGATGCCGAACTTCCTCCTGTTTTTCAATCCAAGCGATAGATGATGTGCTTGTTTTGTGTGAAATATAACAGGATTTTGAAGGGATCCCTTCCCCACCTGCCCCTCATACTTTTTGTCTATATGACAGGCTTGTCCTCTACTAGTGAATACCGGTAGTCCTCGACTTATGACCACAACTGATCCCAAAATTTATGTTATTAAGTGAGTCATTTGTTAAGTGAGTTTTGCCTCAACTGCATCACTGCAATTGATAAATTAGTAACCCGTTGTTAAGTGAGTCTGGCTTCTCCATTGACTTTGCTTGTCAGAAAGTCACAAAAAAGTGATTACATGATTTTAGATCGCTGCATTTGTCATAAACACATGTCATTTGCCAAGCATCTAAATTTTGATCACATGAGCATGGGGATGCTGCAAAGGTCATAACTGAAAAACTGTCATCAGTCACGTTTTTCAGTGCCATTGTAACTTTGAACGGTCACTAAACAAACTATTGTCAGTCAAGGATTACCTGTAGTATCTGAACATTCAACACCTTTTTGAGATGTGCCAGGCCAGGAGTAATCCAGTTGGTCCAGCTTACATGTAAAATTAACCCCCTCAAGGAATACAAATATGCAGATCTTGTATTGCATGCCACGGTGGGCATTTTCTGAAAAAAAGAGGAAATTTGCAAACTGTCAAAGAGCAAAATATCCCAAGACGGGCTGAGCAAAGATTTTAACACAACACAACAAATGCAGTGTTTTTCCTTCTGAAATATTATCAAAGTAGTCTGTGGAGTTAGAAAGAAACAGTTTGGACAAAGAAATTCCAGTCACAACAGTAGTGATGATTTCAAACTCCCCACATTCATTTTATGAGTGAGTATAACAAAAATAGTCAGAAATGTACCTTAACACAGGATTGGGGAGGTGTTAAATATTATATCTGCTATTAATGCCCACTCTCTTATCTTGTCCCATATTACAACAGTCCCTGTTTGTTTCCCAGGGTTAATTTCTGTGTTGGTTCAATAGTTTTCAACATAGAAATTATTCTCCTTCATCACTCCTTTTCAATGTACAGTAGTAAAATTCTTAACATGTTCTGGCTGACATATGTGCGTAAATATCACCCTTCTATGTGAAATAGTAAGGATGACCAATATTCTTGTTGCCATATCAGATGGTTGTGGTACCATTATATCTACTTAAGTGGCGTACTAATTCATACTTTGTTCTTCATTCAACTAGTTCTCCTTTCTGGGAATTATTGTACCCCAGCAGCGCTATGATGACTATCATCTGTTTACATGGAGGCACCTTTGGTACATTGTACTTAAAGGAGTGAAAGTACAAGAAGTCACCTACACATTTTTTTGTAGTTTCATACTCCTACATGTTTGCTCTTCACTTGTTTGAGTGTTTAGCTACCATAGCAGCCTCCAGTTATCACAAGGATTTCTAAATGCTTGAAGAGTGAGATGAGCTGACACACCTAGAAAGTGCTAAAAATGTTGGAGAAGAATGGCTAATCAAAGGTGGTGTTTAATTGGCCTGATGAGGTAATGCTTGGCAAAGTACTTCATGCCTTGTCCTATAAAGCAGTATTACTAAACGTAATCCTCTTCAGATATTCAGTTCTTTTCTCTGTGTTATTTCAAAGGAGGAAAAAGATCATTCTGTTCTGGGAATTTAAAATTTGGGGTTTCAAATCCTGCCCTCCCACTAACATCCTGTGCAGCCTGAGGAGACTCATTTCATTTCTCTGTTGATACGAATGTAGAAAATATTTTCATGTTCATGTACTACGAGGTTTTGTCAGCACAAGAGCACTGAGGCTTTGTACACAGGAAACAGAAGAGGAAGGAAAGGTAATCAAGGGTTAGAGCCAAAAAAATCTCTCATTTCTTTGGTGCCTAAAGAAATTTGTTTCTCAATTTGTAAGCTCTTATTCTTAATATGGCACATTGAACGGCATGTACACAACACTCTCACGTATACAAAAAGGAAGGGAGAGCAAAATGGATAGCAAAACTACTGAAATCTACAGGTTTGTGGACCAACAAGAGTGTTGTTCTCATGGCAATAGCCCTATGTTTTCACTGGGGGATCTCCAAACTTGTCGATTTTAAGACTTGTGGACTTCAACTCCCAGAATTTCTCAGCCAACTATGCTGCCACAAAGATTGTCAGCAAGTGAATTGTGTGTACTTTTGTCAATGCCCAACAGGATAAGTTATTAAATTATGAGGAAGAAATGGTCTTCCTCACTCATATAATTATCTTTGGAATGGAGAGGTCAGCTTGCATTCAGACGTAGAACAGATGGAATTGAAAGTGATAGAGATAGACCTAGCTGCAAATAGAGTAACCAAGAAGCTGGAAGGGAGTTTCCAGAGGATGTGGAGGTCAAAATTGTCAAGATAATGACTTGATTTGTGATTAATGCTTTGCATGTGACATATGTAAAAAGAGCTTGGGCTTTGATCACATGAATGTGGACACCATCTTAACTGTTTATAATCCCCACCACCACTATCAAATATTCCTGCTTTAATTATGATTATAGTATGTCTATTCCACTTCTTTGTAACATTTGGGAAGCTTGAATGAAATCGTTATACTCATCATCATCCATTCAGTCATGTCTAACCTTTGGCCACTCTATGGGTCAGCACTCTCTATGCCCCCTGTCTTGCACCGGCTCCTTCAGATCCGCCAGATGTCATCCTTTATAGTGTCCAGCCAGCAGATAGGATAGCCCCTTCTTTTTGAGTGAGTCAGCTCTCATGGCATGACCAAAGTATGACAGCTTCTCTTTAGTGAGCTTGGCTTCAAGAGATACTTTTGGTGAGGTTCAGTCTAGGACTTCTTTGTTTATTATTTTTGCAGCCCAGGAGATTTATATTGGTCATCTGCAGCATCACAGTTCAAAGGCGTCCACCCATCTACCTTTTTCAGAGTCCAAGTTTCACAGCCATAAGTAGCAATTGGAAAAATTATTGTGTTAACTAATCTGTATTTGGTTGTGAGACTGATGTCTTTACTATTCCAGATGTTATTCATACCAGACACTGTAGTTCTTCCAAGTGCTATACACCTACTGATCTCAGGACTACAGTCACCATTTTGATCAATTTTTGAGCCCAGGAAGATGAATTCTTTTTCTATTTCGATGGTGTCATTGTTGATCTGCACTCTGACGTGTTTTCTGCAGTTGTCATTATCTTTGCTTTCTTGATGTTAAGGTGCAGCCAAGTGTCTCACTTTCACCTTTGACTGTTATGAAATCATAACTTGAAAGAAATCCTAATTCATAAAATGCAGAAAGGACATGAGTTAATTTTTAGATGGAATCCACTTTATCTTCTCTCCCAAAACCACAAGAGACTTTGGAAAGTGATAAAAATTCATATACAAATATATACCAATTCTTATAAGTCAGAAAACTATTGAAAATACTTTCTCTATTTCCATTTATAAGGTGCTTTAATTTTAAAGAAACTCATAAAGTAGCAACTGAGAAAACTAGCTATGAAGCCTAATTGTAAAATATTAAAATATGTGAAAATTTGTCAATGTTTATCATTAATTACTTCCCAGACATCATACATGTTTGTCAAATATTTGAATGGAATAATTTTATTTGTGGGTATATAAGGAATTTATCTTACAGTGTGTTTTGTTGGCTGAGTTATTTAATATTAAAGGGCATTAGACAAGGAGGTAATTAACTCTTGGTGAATTGAAAATATACGAGGGAGTCACTGGATTGCACAACTTGAATTTTAAATTTTATATAAATTTATTTTAAATTCTGGGTTTGTTTTTAATCATTTAAATTGAATTTTAAAATGATATCTAATCAGCCGTTTATTTAATTATTTTAACTGCTTTTAATTGTATTTTTGTATTTATATTTGTTTTTACTGGCTGTAAACCGCCCCGAGTCCTGAGGGAGAGGGGGCGGTATATAAATAAAATAAAATAAATAAATAAATAAATAAACTGTGTTTATGCCACTATTGATATAGGGCAATATATCTTTTGTCTTTCTGCAGTTGACTGTCAAAATTGTCATCCTAAAAAAAAAAACCTAAGTCATCACTCAAGATATAACTGCACACAAGATATAACTGCACCTTTGATAAATGTTAGCCTTGAAATGTACCAAACGCTACAAATTCTTATGTTATTTTTTTTCCCTAGGGATAAATTTCCCTGTGTCTTACTGTAACTTTGCTGTCTGGTTTGACAGTTGTTTGATGGCCCTTTCTGATTGAAACGGCAGAAACCATATATTATAATATCTCTCTATATATATGTTGGAGATTATATATATATATATATAGCCGTTATTATTGGAGTTTTGTTTGGTTTTGTGAAAGGCAAATTAAATGTTTAAAACAACCATTCAAAATATTGTCTACTGGAGCATTAAAAAGATACTAGTATCTTGCTGAGATTGTTTATTTTAGTTCTCTTTCTCTTGTTTCAACCCCCCCTTGTTTTCCTTTAAAAGAATCTGTGACAATAACATTTTGACTGATGTTGAAATAATTTATTGCTACATTGTGGGTGTTCAATACATCTTTCATGTTCTCTCTATTTTTAGAAAACTCTGTTTATTAGGGGGGAAACAAGCCCCTTTGGCCATCCTTTGTCTGCGGTGGCATGCATGAAAAATTGTGCTTTGCACATGTTCAAATTCCTGGAGATATGTAATCTGGAAACCTATGGGTGTGATTGTATCGTAAGGCACACACCATAGAGAATGTAATACAAGGTTGTGATGATCAACTGATACATACTTCAAGTGACACCCTCTGCTTCATTTGGTTTGGTTTATTCAAAACTCTCTAGCAAAGCTAATGTCACTTCTGTATGTTATTGCTTTAAAAGGAGGGAAAAATACTTAGGGGTTTATATTATGGTAAAATGTAGAACTACACTGACATAGGAGAAAGGATTCCTTTCCAGGGTGTAAGATGATCAAATTCAGACTTAAATCAGTAGCAGGCATGCATTCACAGGGAGTAAATTCCCAAATAAAGGCATAATTCCTCTGCTTGGCTTAACTCATCTATTTTGAAGAAATTAACAAACTAACCCAAACACACAAAACCCCCAGCTTTCATTCATCTTCTCTGGTAATGCCACTGCATGAATTATGCCTTCTGTGATCCCTTAGTGGCAAAAAAAAAAAAAAAAAGGGAAGGGGGATTAAAAAGAAAAGAAAGGAAATCTTTCTGCATTCTGAGTAGAATTCAGTCCTAGGGCATTGATTAGTCTTAATTTTCAATCATCCAGGTCATGGTTGTGCGAAAGGTGCATATTGAAAAAGCAACTGGACTTTCTTTGTTTTTTGCTTAAAGATGTTTCACGTCTCATCCAAGAAGCTTCTTCAGTTCTGACCGGATGCAGTCAGAGGGAATGCTAACAGTCAGATGCCTCCAAGGAATGTAAACCCTTCCATTCTCTACCATCCAGTCAGAACTGAAAAAGCTTCTTGGATGAGTAGCGTAACATCTTCAAGCAAAAACAAAGAAAATCCAGTTGCCTTTTGAAAAAGCACTTTTGGGACCATTCTCTGTTAGGTATGTCAGGCTGGAAGGGTTTGAAAAATTATTACACAGCTCAGTGAAGACTAAGATTATCCACAGCTACTAGTCATGATTTATTTATTTATTTATTTTTCAGAATTTATATACCGCCCCCTCTCCCGAAGGACTGGGGGCGGTGTACAGCAAGTAAAAAACACACAAATAAACAATCTAAAAACCAATTAAAATTGAATTAAATTAGATGATGGCCATGCATCACTTCTAGAAACAAATCCAGTAGAACTCTGGATATTAGTATTCACTTATCCATCATGGAAGCAAATGCTGGAAAAGAAATTCCATTGATCTTAGCGGGCAATATCAAGTAGTGACCACAATGGTGTTTTTTTTTTTTTTTAAATCCTCTGCTAAATTTGTGGGCAGAGAAATGGGCTGTAGAGTTTCTCCAAAGGTTGTTTCCAGGGAAACGAGAACCTCTCCAACGATTTCCCAAAAGCACGATTTCTCCTGAGTTATCAAAGCAAACCGATGAGTGAAAAATTCCTCCTCAAGAGCCAGAGAGAAGGCTAACCAAGAACTTGTCCTCGTTTCACTCGTGAGAATTTCATACAGAATTCTCGTTTGAACACATTTTGAAAGCAAGCTGCTTTTTTTTTTTTTTTTGCATTAAACGAAGAAGACTTGGTAGGGGCGAGAAATGCAGAAAGGACCCTCAGTGTTCAGTCTTCCTCAGCAAGAGTTGTTTATGAAATTGTAGTGCATTTTCCCAAGTCTTTATTTTCCTGGATATGCTGGGCTGTTCTTTTTTTAAAGCTGAGTCTGTTTCTTTCTGACCAACCTCTTTTAAACGAGAGAGAGAGAGAGAGAGAGAGAGAGATATGCATATTATGTTTAATTAACACTTTGCATAGCCGTTGGAAATTCTAAATGCTGGTCTGTTCTTTTGTAATGAAGAAATAGAAATTTATCTTTCCTCTGTTCAGTAGTTAGTGGGAAAGGAGGTTTCTCTGTTGTAAAAGGAAGCTTAGAGCTGTTGTTTTTTTTCCAAGAAGATAAATATGCAAAAGATCATCTCTCTGGAAGTAAAATATATCGATAAATTGTGAAGCAGCAGTGTTAGGCTTGATGGAAGCAGTTGTTTTCATTACTTCTGCATTGCCTTTCAGTGCTCCAGGTTTCCCAAGCCAAGGACATCTTTTAAAAGTTTCTCTCCAGCCCCATCTACTTTGGAGGGAAGAGGAAAAAAATGCACACCACCACCACCCTTCCAACCTCTAAACTAAAGTTGCTTTGTGTTTGCTTAATGAACAGAAAGGGCTGGAGCAGTTTACTGCTTCGTAATTGGTTTTCAATTGCCCCCCCCTTTCCCCTTTATCTTCCCAACTCACAGCATCTTTATGAAGTGCCCACAATGAAAGCAACACCCAGTAAGGTCATCTCTCCTAAGGGGGAGACAAGGGGAGTAAATTGTGCTTGGTCAAGGACTCCATTGTAAGATGAACAAACTGACCAGTCTTCTACCCATGTTCTTGGCCTCTCCTCCCTCCTGCCATGAAGTCCATAAAAGATCTTAGCGGTTTTGTGAAGGGAAGGGCACAGAGGGCAGGTGGATCCCAATCATTTTGGCCTAGATCAGGGCCAAAAAACACAAGTTTTTTTTTCTCCCCGGATCCAAGAGCTGTGCTTTATACGAGGGCTATCCACAAAATAGGTGACGTTTTCGTCCATAGCAAGAAGGAGCAGAGCTAGCGCGGCCATCTTTGGCCTGTGCGTCCGCCGCTCAGTCTGCATCTAGTCGTGCTAGCGGGAGGTTCGTATCGTTGCCCGTTATTTTACAGCAAACGTTTGAAATGTGTGCTGCCATTGAAAATCCCTCCAGTTGTGAGGTGCGATCAGTGATAAGGTTTTTGT
>JAEANM010020629.1:0-12052 GCA_017656035.1 Myanophis thanlyinensis
AGAAAGAAAGAAAGAAAGAAAACTTCTGATCACCAGTTCATCCCCCATGGGGATCTCTGTTGGCCCAGTTCAATGTGCTCTGGGCATCTGGACTTTCATCTCCTGGAGGGTCTTAGAAAACCAGGGGAGACTTTGGTCCAATGCTCAGGGAGAGGCTGCAAGGTAGGGCAATTCCAGGCACTGGCAAGGCTCCGTCAGGCTCCCCTAGAGCCTCAAAGGCACCCCAAACTCCTTCTGGAGCCCATCCAGATCCACCCGGGGTGCCCCTCTGAGGGGGGAGGGGGAGAAAGCACCAGCCAGTCCAAAAGCCACCAGAGAGCAATCAGCCCCTGGCACTGACAGCAATGCTCTGAGCTCCCTGATGGCATCGCGACTGCCCTGAGACAAACAGGTGCGGCGTGTGACACCTGGCATGTGCCAGGTCCTGGATGACTTGGGGCAGGCCCACGGTTGCCATGGTGACCCTGCAAACGTGAGTTATTGCTGCTGCTCCCAACTCTTTGCCATGCTTGTTTACCTGCCAAGGTAGGTGGCCTCTCGCTGCAGGAGAGGCCCTGGCAGAAACACGCGAGCGCCAACCGGCCTCTCCTGAGAGAGCAGTGGCCAGGAGGGACTGGCTCGGCGGGCGAAGGCAGGCAGCCAGGTTCTGTGCAGAGGCTCACCTATGCAGGGGTCTCAGGAAAGAGCCCAGGACTTCCTGCTATTGCTCTTCTGTCCCAGGGAACAGCTGAGGAGGAGAGGGGGAGCTTGGGGGGGGGAGTACAAATGTGAGCCTGACCAGGGCACAGTACAGATGCCCCCCCAGTGCATAAAGCCCTGTGCTCTGAGCTGCATTTCAGCTGGGTGACACCCTTTCTCCCCACAACGGAGGGGGGGGGAAGGGAGTGCATGAAAGCTAAGCAGGCTTTCAAGGTCATCAGTGAAGAGGCCCATTCAACACCACCCTCTCCCCCAAAGCTCCTTCTGCCCCACCTTTGGGAGAGAAAGGCCTGCTGTAGTGGTCTCTCCCCCCCCCACACACACACACCGCAATCCCTGGGTGGCTGCAAGGGGGTCTGGGAGGCTCGGCCCAGCAGCAAACGAGATTCCCCCAAGCCTCTTCCCAAACCCTGAGGCCGAACCCAGGTTGGCCTGCGCGCGCGCTGTCTCTTTCTGCCCCAATCCTTGGGCTGCGCGCAGTTTGTATTCCCGGCGCCGGCGCCGCTCAACTGAAGGAAAGGCGAGCGGGGAAACAAAGGCAGGGGCTCCGGGGCTGCGGAGACAAGCGGGCCGCTGCTCATTAGAAGCCGAGCGGCGGTCTGGCAGGGCTCGGGTCCCCCGGCCGCTCTTCCAAGGCGCCGCAGCCTTTGAAGCGCCTCGCTGGCGGCCCTTTCATCCCCCCCCCCCCCAGGGCTGCGGCGGCTGCGGGGCCAAGCACAGCCGTTTGGACGGAGGAGGGGGGGGGAGAGGCTGCTGCTCGCTCCCCGCCTGACGGCCGCTGATAGCATTCATCCCCAGCGCAGCATCTGCAGCTTCCCTTGAAGTGCGCGGCTCCCTTTGTGCTCTGCCCTCTGCGGCGGCTCATTTATGCAAAACCGGGCTTAAGCCGGCATTAGAGGGGCTGCTGCGGAGCTGGGGAGGCCGCGCCAAGAGGCGACGAGGTTGGCAGCCGCCGAGTTCCCTCGCCTCGCTCCCGGCCGCTTCTCACGTGGCAGCAGCCCCGGGCCCCGGGTGCCAACGGCTCAGAGGCTCAGCGGGCGGCTGTGGGGGCCGAAGCTTTCCCAGCCCAAGCCGCTAGTCCCGAAGGCTGCGCGGAAAAGAGGCAGCGATACCCCGGAAGCTCCGCTGGAGCGTTTCCTTCCCGTGAGGAGCAGAGCAGCTGCAGCTATGGGCAGCCTTCTGTGAGAGCCCCCAGGGTCAGTGGCAGTCTACCTCTCTGCCAGGGAGGACCTGATGCCACCCTCATAAATTCCAATTCAAACCTTTATTGTCATTCCCTGCAAGGGCACCCAAAGGTCTGAATGGTCAGAGGGGACCCAAAGCTTCTGGGCAGGAAGCCTTGGAGCTGGTCAAGGCCGCTCCCAGATCAGGCCAATGTGTGGAGGCCCTTCTTGGTGCTGCCAAGAGCACCAGAATGCCCACCGTGCCAGGCTCATCGTCCTCCAGCTGCCATGCCAGGTGGACCTGCTCCCAGGAAAAGAAGCTGGGGGTTGAGCCCTCTGGACGGGGCCCTTGGGCAGTTTTCTCTGGGCTGCCACTTCCTGGTGTGGCCTCTCTCCTCTCTGAGCGGTTTCACTCATGCCAGCTTTCCGTATGCCAGGTGGAAGGTCTGTGAGATTACAGCACTTGCCCTGGGACACCCCCGCCCTCCTGAAGAGACTGCTGGGGGGAGTGGGGCAGGAAAAGGCGAGGTGGCCCAGGAAGAGGAGAAGCAGCAACAGCTGACACCCCACCCTCTGCTGTTGGGCGGGGAGGAGCTCCCCATCCTGGCTGGCATGTTTTGTCTTCTGCACCCTCTGCCCTATTCCCAGGTTGGACCCCAATGCGCAGGTAGACACTGGCATTTCTGCAAGCGGGGGGGGGGGCTGTTTACTGGGCTGCAGTTTGCAGGGGAGACAGCAAGGCCAGGCCGAGCAGCCTTTCGAGGCTCAGTCTGGGCCAACAGCAAACTTACCTTTGTTTCCCACCCCACCACCACCCTTCCCACACCCAACTGGCTGGGAAAGGAGGAGGAGCAAAAGCAGCCCCAGCAGGAATGCAAAGTAAAGAATGTTTCTTTGCACTCTTCAAAATTGGGGGGCTGTTTGAAGAGCCCCCAGTTGCAGAAGCTGCAAAGCCTGGGAGGGAAGGAGGGAGGGACCCCCCTCCAGGGTAAGGAGACCCTTTGAAGTGCAGCTGGTTGTAGCCAGGATTAGATTGCTGCCCAGAGGAAAGGCCGGATGGGATGCCCGCCTGCCCACTGCAAATGGCTGAGAAGGGCACCTGAAAGGGGGGGGGGTGCCAGTGCCCCCCCCAAGGCTGAGCAGCCCTCCAAGGCAGAGAGAGTGGCCATGAGGAAGAGTCTCTCTCAAAGCAACGGTCAGATAAAAGAGGCCCGAGTCTGGACAGGGATGTAATCTGAGGAAACATCTCCCAAAGATAATGCTCTGGGGTTACAGTTTTACAATGAAAGGACCATGACCTACATGGAGCCCTCTTGGATCGGAATGGGGCAACTCGCCAGGAGACAACTCTACTATGTGGGACAATTGAATAATTAAATTTAATTTTTTTAAATAATTTTAAAATTATTTTAATGTCTGTCATTTGCATTTAATTTTGTTCCTTCTTTGGCATCCTTTCTCTAGTTATTCTATTCTACAGTTTCTTTAATATTAGTGTAACTCTTGTCCTGTGGCCGACTGAGGAACTCGGGTCCAAAGCAGCCCCAGCGCACAAGGAGAGACCTCCATCGTGGGCAGACTAGAAAATGGTTCAAGAGGTGCCCACCTGCACAAGGACAAAGGTTTGTCCGATCCAGTTAGAGACCCGTTTGGCAGTTTTTTTTTTTTATTTATTTATCATATTTATATACCGCCCCATCTCCACGAGGACTCGGGGCGGTTCACAGCAGATAAAAACACAGTATTACAATTCTAAAAGTTCTGGTCCTCCTAACAAAAGAGCTGGAGGGAAAGAGCGGCCTTTCTCTTCCAACCTCCCGAATTCCTATTGGGTCCAAGCCATGCCCCTCCCAGTGAAGCCTCCCCCGCAGGGCGGCTAATGCAAGGGCCATGGGCACAGGTGGGTGCAACACCACATCCAGGATGGCAATTGGGGGCATGTTAATATAGACCCCCACCCCACCCGGGAAAGTATCCCACCACCCCACCCAGCAAACTCTCACTGGTGTGGAGCAACCTGGTCCCAGCCCAGCTGCCCAAAATTGCTTGGGTGGCAAATACATTTAATTAATAAATAAAATAAATAAAAATATCTATGTGCTACCAGCTTGAGCTGCAGCCCCCTCCTCCTCCTGGGAAACTGTACCACCTGCTGGAAAGCCCTCCTGGCGCACAGGCAGGCAGGCAGGGCGCCCCCTGGTCCCCTGGCCAAGTTGCGGGGAGCCCTCTGCCACTCTCCCCCTCCCGGCCTCCACTCAGGCATCAGAGAGACCCTGCCAGCCCTTGAGAACTCCCTCCTCCCGCTTGCCTGTCCGCTGGCCCTGGCAGCCCCCCCTCAGCCCGGCCCCAGCCAGCCGCAGTGCCCATTAGGAGTCTCTAATCCAATCACCCAGGCAGGACAGCGAGAGAGTCGCAGTCAGCCGATCAATTCGCCCCGTTCAGACAGTCTGATTCACACATAATGGAGTCCAGCACCCAAGGGACGCTCCATTAGCCCCCGCCCCGGGAGAGGGGGGCTCTGCCGTCCACTGGAAGGAGGAAGGAAAGGGGGAGGCAGGGACCCTCTTCCATCCTGGGTGGGAGGGGGAGATAGGACTGGGGAGAGTTTAGCAAGGTACCTTTAGAGTCCCACAGCAAAACACTGCCTGGGAGCAGCTGCTGCCAAGGGGCAGAGAGGCCAGGTGGCAACCTGTGAGAGAAAGGAGGGGGTGGAATTGGGCCCAGGAAGAGCCTTGGGCAAGAGCCAGACCTTAATGGTCCATTAGGGGCCTGGGAGGAGGTCAGTCAAATAGCCTTGCTCTCAGCTGTGTGTGTGTGTGTGTGTGAAGGGGGGGGGGGGCTACAGAAGCTTCAGAGCCACCAGGGAGTGTTCTGTTGACAGACACCATTGTCCCAGACAAAAGCCAAGCTCCACGTGTGGCCCTGGCACTCCCGGTCAAAGCCCCCCTAACCTGGCTCAGGCCCAGAGCTGCACAATGGCCATGAACCCCCACACCGTTTCTGCGGCTGCCCCCAGGACGGCAGATTGAAGTGCCCAGGCTGTCCGTCCGGAGGGCTCCACGCTGCCAACTGGGACGACTCAAGCAAACAGGCACGGAAGCTGGCACAATTGCAGCATGCGCAACTGTTCCTTCAGGCCAGCCTCATTCCGGTTCCTGGAACAGAGTCTCACCTTGGTTATCCCGGAGGCCTTGCCCCTCTTTGCTCAGCCAGCTATGTTGCCTGGGGAATTCTGGGAGTTGAAATCCACAAGTGCTAACATTGCCAAGGTTGGACACTCCTGCTCTAGGGCGATGCTGGGGGGCCAGGATTTCATTCGTTGTTCAAAAATGAAATGAAAGGCTGTAGTTATGCCAATACAAGACTTTTGGTATTACAAGAAATTACAATTTCCTTCTTTCCACCACTTTTACTCTCCATCTTTTTTCATATCTAATTTGTTAATTTGTATTATTTATTTTATTACATACACAATCAGTTTGAGTTGCTAGTTTTGCATGTTTCTAATGAGTATTATTTAAAAAAATAAATAAAAATGCTATTAAAAATTGAACAGTTTTCATTCATTTACAACATCCATTAAAACACTGTAAAAATTATAAGAGAGCAAATGATAAAATAACAGAAAGCAAAGGAAGCAATTAAGAGTTTGAAATCCAGCGCAGCTCTGATTTAAAATGTTGATCTGTTTTATCATTGAGGGATCTGATTGGATTTCATTTCTATGGCTGCCCCTCCCCAGTTGTTGTATGGCCAACAGCCAGTCATCCCCCCAATCTGGCCAGGGCAGCACAGGTCCCTGTCAAAAGCCCCCATTTAACTTCTACACTGACCTCCCCAGGGGAAAAAAAGGGGGTTTAAAGGACCTGGCTGCCTGATTGATTGGGGGAAGCGAGGGTGGCCAAGAGAACCTGTCTCCTGGGGCCCTTAGAGGGAGGGACACAGAGCAGGCCAAGTGTGCTGCATCTCCTGGGATGGGCAGATAACCCTCATAGGGGATCCTGGGAATAACTGGGCCCTTTGCCATGAAGGGCCCCCCAGAACTGCCCATGGGAACAGACCGGGGTAGCGGTGCGTAGCGGGCCACCCACGACTTTTAGAATTATGACGGTTCTTCAAACTTAAAAACTCCACAAATTCTGTTCATTATAGAGAGAGCGAAGGGAAGGGATGGCTGAACAATCCCAGCCTGGGAAATCTGCATAAACGGAGGCACTGGGGCTAAACTCCCCCCCACTTGCCAGGGGGTCTGAGGGCCTCCCCAAGGCCAGGCACCAACCTGCCCCTCAAGCCTGCTCTGGGCACAAGCCAGCAGCACCCAGGACCCAGCAAGGAGAAGGCCCTTCTCAACTCCCAGCACAGGGTGTGTGCGCTTTCTGGTGTCCGCTGCAGAGCCGCCACTACTTGTTGCTGCCCACCAGGCTCTGGGGGCTCTGGCCACAGGTGCCACCCAAAGGGCTGCCAAGGGTCTGTGGAGGCACAGCAGCGGGCAAAGACTGGGTCAGGGGGAGAAGCTGCAGGGCTTGGACCTGGGATCCCCCCAGGGTTCAACCTACAGGGTCGGCTCTGTTTTGACTACCAGGCTGCTTGGGGCCTCTCTCTGGGCAGCCCCTCCCTGCTCTGCTGGCCTTCCTCCTCGAGGTCTCCTTCAGGCCCGCCTGGGGGACTCCCCATCTTCCTGGAAAGGCAGTTTGACCCAGCCCCAACTGTGACTGCTTGCACTGGCCGAGAAATTCGGGGGGGGGGGATGTCCTGCCTCCTCCTGGCATCCTGCGTTGGCACTCTTGGCATAACCAGCACAGGCCTGGCCCTGCACATAAATGCCACCAACACTCATTCAACATTAATCCAGGATCTTATTTTTATGCCATGGAGCCCCAAGCTGTCGGCACACCCAACTGGGGCCCCCATTGGAGGGCCCCATGGAGCCCCTGGGAGTCCAGCTTGGCCCATTTACTTTCTGCCAAGGGGACCCCAAAAAGCCTCCGCAAGGCTTCAGTGCAGGCCAGTCAGGGGAGTGGCTAACACTTCAGAAGGTCAAGGCTGACCAACCAAGAATACGGGAGGGGTCAGCAGGTGTCCAGTGTGCCTTTGACCCCTGGCCACTGCCATTGTGCCCCACAAAGGAGCCTGGAAAGTGGGGACACTACTGAATGGGAAGCAGCAGCTGCAGACACAGGGCCCTTGGGCCCACCTTGGTGCCCCATTTTCTCTTGGGGCCCCTCTCGGGTCCCCTGGCACTTCCCAGCATGGTTAACCAGAGGGAGCACACAGGGTCCATTCGAGGAGAAGCATTTTCTGCAGGGACTCCCGAAGACGGGCATAGGAGCCACTTGCCCAAGTGCCAGAAGTGGGGGTGATGGGCAGGTGCCCTCCCCTACCTTTTAGCAACTGCCCTAGGAGGAGGGGAGGGGCATAGAGCCAGCTTTGTTCCTTCAAAGTCCACCAATGCACTTTTGGGCTTTATAGCACCTCAAGGGGGGGGGGGGGAGAGCAGTGAAGACCTGTGTGGCCCCCAGAGGTAGAAGATCCAGCTGGGCCCTTTCAGGACCCTCCCAGCTGCCTCCTTCCTCGAATAGCAGGAAGCCCCCCTCGTCCGACTCTATTCCGCCCATCTCTCCTCTTAGTCCTATAAAACCAGCAGATAGTTTTGACACCGTCTCCCCCTCCTCATTAGCTCCACCTTTGCAGCGCGGGGGGGGGAGGGGGCGTATGTTATTGGAGAGAAAGGGGTCGCAGTCTCCAAAGACCCCCCCACACACACACACACCCAGGATAGCCAGGAGAAATAAAAGCAGCGCCGGCCCAAAAGCGCCACCAAATCCTTTCCCTCCTCCGCGAAATCCCTGCAGAGAGCGGGGCTGCCGGGCAATTTCCCAGCCCGGAGCATTTTTAAAAATATCCGGCGCTTTTCGCTGCCTCTCGCCGGTGGGGGAAAGCGCCGCTCCGCAGCCGAGAAAGGCCGGCAGACTTGGCCGGCGGGGTGAGCAGGGCATCCCGGGGTCCGGGCTGGGGCGCTGCTGCTTTGCCAAGGGAAGAAGCGGGCGGCAGGCAGGGAGGCAGGGAGGCCTCCGAGCTCTCGGCCCTTCTTCTGACTCGGCAGGAGCCGCTCCCCTCTGGTTGATGTTTTGCACAAACACGTTTGCGGCTTGCAAAACAACCACCGCTGCACGAACCTGGCCTGGCGGTGGCGGCTGCACGATGCGCCTGGGACCCTTTCGCTTCTTCCGCAGCTGCGTGGGGGGGAGGGGGTCGCCCGTCACTGAAATAGAAGCGGGGACGGATGAGGAGGGGGCTGAAAATAATGGGCCGTTGGTGCGGTGTGCCCTAGTCTGGGTCTCTCTCCCAAGTGGGGCAGGGAAGCCAGGGAACCTCCACAAACGCCCCCCACCTTTTGCGGGAGAGGGAGGGTGACCCCCCGTGCGGATGAGCGCAAGGTGGCTGCAAAGCGCTCCCTCCCCGAAGCCCTCCTGCAGGGGACGGGCTGCTTGGGGGAGACAGAGCTGCGGTTACTGGGGAAGGGCTGCTCTGCAGGCCCACAGCAGCTCCAGTCCCCACTGGGGCCCCCAAGCCAGCTGCCTCCCTGCCCTTCGTCCTCCCAGGCTGCCTTCTCCTCCCTGGCGCTTCCTAGCGGGATGTGGGCCCCAACGGGCCCGCAAGCACAGAGGAGCCCCTCTCCCTTTGCAGAACCCTTGGCCTGGCTGGCCTGCAGGGGTGTGGGAGGGTGTCACAATCAGCTCTGTGTGCCAGAGGCCAGCTTTGGCCAGGAGGGAAGGGAAGGTGGGGTCCCCCACTATCCAGACTTCTCCCCTGCCCTGCTGGGTCTGCCTCCCCCTTCTCAGAAGTCGGATTAATCGCTCTGTGCTGGTTCTGTCACAGGCAGAGAGATGGATTCTTCCCGGAATTTACAAGTAGCTCCATCGGAGGAATAAACAGCCCAGATAAAAATTACATTGTCACAGCGCAGGTGTGATAGATGTACCAGACACACCGTGGCATCATTTGCCTGGCAGAGATTATCTGCACGGGAGTCCTGGCTGACAGGAACAAGGCCCAGCTGGCAGGCAGAGGGGCAGCGCAGGTCCTACAGACCCCACTCTGTCTTTCTCCACTCTGGCACAACTGCGGGGGGGGGGGAGGAGGCCAAGGAGGAGGGGGCCACAGGACACTCCAAAGCAGGAGATCCCAGGCTGAGCAGCTGATTTGGGGGGGGGGGCTGCTGGGTGTGTGTGTCACTTTTATTAAACTGCAGACAGTTTGAAACTCTTTCCTCTTATTCAGTGGGGAAAAGTTTAGGTGTGCATACACTTACGCACATGCACACAAACACAGATGCATGTCTCTCCTGCTAGAACTGCAGTCTCACAAAGGATTGTTAGCTGCATTGCCCGTTGTTGACAACCCTAATATACTGGTTAATATCTTGTAGCAGGGAGTTCCACAGAATCAGCAAATGCTGTGATTCTTGTATTTCTTCATTATTTTTTATCAGGACAGTGAGATGCAGGGGCAGATAAAGTTAAAGTTAAATAAATTATTTTTGTACATATTCCGCTTTATTCTTGCTGTGAGGATGATGGTGGGAACCTTCTAAAGCTGGCTGCTGCACCCGATGATTCTGTCTGTCATCTGCTTGGTCATTGTCCTGCAGCATTTTGTCCACACTGACTGGCCACAGGGTGGTTGGGGCAGCACTGAGCTGGGGAGCCTTTGGATTTCCCCCTTTTTATTTCTCCCCCTTTTACTTTTGCTTCACTCTAAGATTTTGGGTTGACTAAGCGGCATCTAAATGCCAGAGAGAGAGAGAGAGGGAGAGAAAATGGCCCATTTGCAGGTGGCAGAAGCAGCAGCCTTGTGGCATCAGTGTGGGAGGGAAAACAGCATCTCCAGCCAAGAGAGTGGGGGAAGGGCTCCCCAAATCTTGGCATCAGCTGTGGGGATGGGTAGCTCTAATTTCTGTACAGCTGGACCAGGATTTCAGCAGGGTGGATGGTAGCAGCACAGAAACGCAGCCTGCATGCCCACAGTAGGCCAGGGTCAGACTGGATGACCCCCGAGATCCCTTTCATTCTGTCTGCTGCCCGGCCACTGTTTTGTCCCCCAAACTCTCCTGCCCAGCCTGCCCTCCTCTCCCGCATCTCCCCTGGCAGACCCCTGTGCCTTCCCCGTGGGCTGTGGGCCTGCCCCTCCTCGCCCCTCCTGCCCTGCAGTGCTTGGGCCCATTAATCAGCTGGGAACGGAGGCGCCC
The DNA here is from genome assembly GCA_017656035.1 of Myanophis thanlyinensis. Classification (NCBI taxonomy): domain Eukaryota; kingdom Metazoa; phylum Chordata; class Lepidosauria; order Squamata; family Homalopsidae; genus Myanophis; species Myanophis thanlyinensis. The sequence goes on from JAEANM010020629.1 coordinate 10,111, forward strand.
TATCCTGCCCATATTTCACAAGGGCTGCCAAGGGAAGGCAGGACGTAAAACCAGATTGAAATGCAGGTCTGTTTGCTGTTTTCTCCGATGAAATGGCTCTGGGTAAACAGCAGACGCTCCCAGTGAAATCCCAGCAGGCTTAAACAATAAACCTGGTTACAAACTCAATCTAGTGAAGATATCAGATCAGAAATTGCTTCAAAAACATGTCAACAGCCGCCCTCCCCAGCAGTGGGAAGACTTCTACAAAGCCAGCTTGCCGCCCTGGTGCCCTTCTCCCGCCACAGGAGCAGCCAGAGACCCTCCTGGCCTAGCTGTTCCCCCCACGCCTTGCCCCTTTCCCCCCCCCAGGCACTCATGGGGGGGGGGTGTCAGGCACTCCCTTGGCAGGCGGATTCCAGGGCATGAGGGTCAGGGGGCTGAGCCTGGGGGGGTGGGAGTGCTTGAGTGAGACCCCAGGAGGAAAGGGCCCTTGGATCGGCTCCTGCCATGGCTGCAAACCTGAGGCCCTTCCTGGACTGGGGAGAGCCAAGGACCCCCTGAGCCCCTGGTTGATGGGGGCCCAAGCAGAAGGAGAGTCTTTGGGGGGGGACAGGCTGAGGGAGGGGCCGCCTTCTGCTAGCCAGGAACGCCTCGCTTACTTGGGGGAGCTGCCTCCCCAGCTGTGGCAGCTTCCTTGGCACAAGGGCCACCCTGACTTTGCCCCTCCCCTCCCTCTGTCTGGACTGCTGCTTGTTCCCTTCCCTCCCAGCCGTGGGGCAAAGAACCCCAACACTTAGGAAGATGGTTAAGGGGGTAGGCCAAGCCGGAGCCTTGGGAGAGCCCGGCTGCTTTTTCCTGGGGGTGTCAGCAGTGAAGCTGCCCCTGCCCAGTGCTCCTTCCACCCTCGCAGCTGCTGGGCATCCTCAGGGCCACAGTGTCTCCCACCTTGCTGGGAGAGCAGATCCCATTATCCCCAGCCAGCCTGGAGCTGCAGTCCCACCCTTCCAGAGACCCAGGCTGAGGAAGGCCTGTCTGGTGCCAGGGGGCTGCCACCTTGGATGCAGGTCTGGAAGGGATTCGGTCTGCCAGGGGGATGCACAGGATGCCCCCTCCCCACACCTGGGAACTGGGGCAGCTGCTCTGATGGCAGAGGCAGCAGGTGCTGCTGTAGGAGGGGGGGGCTGCGGGGAGGGGCCAAGGGTCAGGGGTCAGCCTGCCTAGATCTGAGTGTGTGGCAAGAGCTGGACAGGGGAGCCTGCTGGGTCTGTAGGAGAGTTGGGGAGGGGGCTGCAGGCAGGCAGACAGCAGAGAAGCGAAGCTGGGGTCCTGACAGATCAACCTCCTTGTGCTTCTGCTTCTGCTGCTGCTGCTGCAAGTGGGAGGGGGAGGCAGGCAAGCAGGCGGGAGGGCGGGGGATGGAGGGGGGCAGAAGCTCTCCCTGGATCCCATGAAATATTCACCTTGTTTTGATGTGCTGCTTCCCCGCTCTATCGATCAGAGGCGAGAGGCGAGAGCCACTGCCAGCAAGAAGGGAGGCTGAGTGGCAGCAGGGGTGGGGGGTGGGGGGTGTTACACCTGCCCCCGCAGGGAGGGGGCTCTGCACTGCCGGGCTGCCCTTTGCTTCCCTCCGCTGCCCTGCCGTGGGGGGGCATCTCCACACCTGTCTTTCAGCCTGCAGCCCAGGCGTACAATGGGGCAGGCTCTGCCATGGGGTCCACGATCGGGGAGCTGTTGGGGGATCCCTGCACCCCATTGGCCCATCATGGATCCCGGTTCCTATTATAAGACTGCTGGGGGGAGGGGCAGCAGGGGCTCAGCTGCATCAGCGCCCAGCCCAGCTGATCCTTGTGGCAATGAAGAGGCTCTGCAGAGCCACCTTGGACCCTTCCTGCCAGCAGAACCCCCTGAAGAAGCGGTAGCTCTCCTATGGCAGGGCAGGGCAGGGCAGGGCAGGGCAGGG
>JAEANM010020630.1:0-10276 GCA_017656035.1 Myanophis thanlyinensis
AAAGAAAGAAAAAGAAGGGAAAGAAGGGAGGGAGGGAGAAGGAAAAGGAAGACTCCTTCTTGGAAATATCAAATCACCTGATAGCACATATACTGTGAATTCAACACATAAATACAAACTTAATAAATAAATAAATAAGGTGACACCCATCTTAACGTCACCAAGATTAAGAAGCATCTCCCTCCCTCTTGTCCATGCTGGCTGGGGCTGAGGGGCTGGGGAGGGGGCTCAGCATGGCCTCTTCTGGTGTGGAGGGGGGGCTTGCAGTGGTGCCAGGCTGTCCTGGGGAGAAGGGGGCGGGGCAGCTGCTAGAGCTGGTCAGCCTCCTGACAAGGTTAGAAAGAGGCCGCCAAGCCAGGGAAGCTTCAGCGGAGCCCAGCCTGGCCATCACTTCCTGAAAATTAAGCCTTGATGGCCGGAAGCTGCTTGGGACCTGCGCTGGTGTGTCAGACAGCGGATGAAGATGGATGATACGGGATCTTAATTAGGAGGCCATCGATTCCAGGAGGCATGGAGAGGCTGCACGCCAAGGATTTCCAAGCGCCTCACTTGATTGATTGGCGGCTGTCAGAAACTCTCTGTCCCAGGGGCCTCCGGCCTGTCACTTTTGATTTCGATCTGGTCCATCTGTGCGTTGCCTGCAAGGAGTCCAGGATGCCTGGCAGGGTGTCCTTTCCTAATGCCCATCTGCCCTTGGATCCTTAAGGTGGTGGGCTTAAGATTTAAAGCATAACAAGCCTAAAATGTTATCCTTTAAAACAGGGGTGCCCAAACTTGGCCACTTTAAGACTTATGGACTTCAGCTCCCAGAAAGCTTTGCTGGCTGGGGAACTCTGGGAGTTGAAGCCCACAAGTTTCAAAGCCCACAAGTCTTAAAGTGGCCATGGTTGGAAACACCCCTGCTTTAAACTACAACCAGGAAGGCACAAGAGCCTACAACACGCACTGTTGCCAACAGAAAGCCTTGACTACTTGCTGAGGTCCAGCCCCATTTGCAAGTTCTCATTCCTCCCCCCTCGCCCCCCCCCTGAGCTCCAGATGAACCATTTGTGAGACAACCAGGGACCAATGTGGAATCTGAGCCAGGAAGGGAATAAATTTCCAGCTCTGGTTTTGCAAAATAATTGCAATTTTCTCTTAAGGCTTCTATGGAAACGGATTCCGGTGTGGGGGAGCCCTCTAGTGGTTCTGTGCAGGACTGCAACCAGGCACGGAGGACTGTGCGAAGGACCTTGGTGTGGTTCAGTCCAGAGAAGGGGGAGGAGGGCAGGTTGGGATGCCAGTTGCTGACCCTCTTCCCATCCGTGTTTTGCAAGTGAGCAGCCTCTAGAGGTAGCGGCATAATGGAGGGGGAAGAAGAGGGAATCGTATTTATTGATGGATCTGATTCAGAGGCTGCTGGCTTCCCAACTTCTCTGGAACGCTTCTTCCTTGCTTTGATGTTTCTCATTCTGGGTGAGCATAAAAAGTGATATCTTTATAGTGCAGATGTAGGCACATAAAGGCAAATGTATGTTTTGATTTTAGTTTTCCTTTCCCCTTTCCTTTCTTTTTTTCTCTTCTCTCCCTCTCCTTTCTCTTTTTTCTCTGCTTCCCCTCCACCTTTCTGCCTTTCTCTTCCACAATTCTGCTTCCCTTCCGTCTCCGCATTGACAAGCCAGGAGAAGGGAAAGCCAGGAGAAATATACATGTCCAAGTTACGCCTTGTTTTCCTTCAGGCGCTTGCCGTGTGCCAGAAAGCCCTCCTGGAATAAATCTCCTTCCTCTAAAAAAAAACAACTCTACACATGTTTACAAGGAAGGAGCCCTTCTTTCAAATCCTTTCAGGCTTCTTCTCAGCCGGTCCCAGGTGATCCCCTCCCCCTCCCCCCTCCTCCCTCCCCCTCCATTGCAAAAGGTGAGCAGGAGATCGGATGAAGCCAGAGCTGGGGGGGGGGGGGGAGGGCTTTGCAAATCCAAAGGCAGCGAAATCGTTTCCTTCTGCCGCCGGGGCATCCCTCCATTGGGCAGTTGCAACTTGATCTTCACCCTGCCAGGCAGGGAGCGCTCCATCTTCCAACCTAGCCCACCCCCCACCCCCTTTAGCGGGAAGCAGACCCCTTCTGAAAGGACGGGCTCGCTTCTTAGCAGACACATCTTGGCGCCCGCTGTGGCCAGATGGTCCAGGAATGCGGCCACCATCCCGGCTTTTATTGAGTTGTAAATTAGATTTGGAGGGGGGGGGGGCGGGGCGGAGGAGGAGGAAAAAAAAGGCAAATTCTGAGAAGTGGATGCTGTTGCCAGCTGGGCGCCTTGTCGAGTGGCATCTTTGAGGCAGGGCAAGAGCGCAATTAAAGCCTCCTTTGAAAGAGATTAATCAGAATTAGATCTCGGCTCCCAGGGCTTGCAAAGTGAGGCTTTGCCCACGAGAGTTTGGCCAGCGCTCCGAGGGGCGGCTGCAAAGGGCTCACAGAGGGCAGGGCAAGGACTGGAAGCAAGGAAAGCTTTCAGGTTTTACAAAAATGGATGTTGGAAACGCTGAACAGAAAATACAGAGTCCTCCACTTACAACATTTCATTTAGCGACAGTTCAAAGCTACAACAGCGGTGAAAAAAGTGACTTAGGACTGTTTTTCACACACTTACGACCATGTGATCATCCCCACAGCCATGTGATCAACGCTTGACAACTGGTTCATATTTATGACGGTCGCAGCATCCTGGGATCGTGCGATGTGATCCCCTTTTATGACCATTCGACAAGCATAGTCAAGGGGGGAAAGCAGCCACTTAACAACCGGTTACTAACTTAAGAACTGCAATGGCTCACTTAACAACTGCAGGAAGAAAGGGTGTTAAAATGAGACAACCTCACTTAGCAAACTGTCTCATTTAGCAACAGACGTTTTGGGCTCAATTGTGGTCATAAGTCGAGGATCACCTGTCGTTCAAAAGAATGTATTTAATGCTGATTTTGCAGTTTGCGACCCTTCCTTAGCCCATGGGGTGACTTTGTTTAAAACAGTGTTTTTCAAACTTGGCCACTTTAAGACAAGCTTTAGCTAAAGCTGGCTGGGGAATTCTGGGAGTTGAAGTCCACTTATCTTAATTGAAAAACACTGTTTTAAAAGTTGTAACAAGACACTGAATGTCCAAGCTGCTGGATAAGCAAGTCTCAAAAAATATGCATGATAAATTTTGAGGCCCCTCCCGGCTGCGTTGCCTATTTTATCTTGAAAAAGCTAATTTGCTCCCTAAAATGGCCATTTCTGGAATGGACCAAAATCCATAACTAAAAATGCCCTAGCAGCAAATTCATTTTTTAAAAAATATGCCTTCAGAGCAAACATAAAAAATAAATAAAACATATAACCGCAATCTGCAATTCAGCAAATCAATACAAGTTATACCAAAAAAAAAAAAAAAAAGGTCAAAACCAGCAGAAAACTGGGCTCCTTTTTATAGCCCACCCACCGACAATAAAGGACACCTTGGGAGTCCCAGCTGCTTCCCAGGGCTCGCCACTAGGTGGCGATGTTGGCCAAGGCATGTCAACAGACCCAAAAGATGCGTGTTTAATTGTCTGGGTGGTCACAATTCTGGGTTGGGCATATTGCAGGGCAGTGAGAAAGGAATAAAATAGAATGAACGAGCTGGAAGGGACCTTGGAGGTCTTCTAGTCCATCCCCCTGCACAAGCATTATACCATTTCTGACAAATGGCTGTCCAGTCTCTTCTACAAAGCCTCCAGTGATGGAACACCCACAATTTCTGGTGGCAAGTTGTTCCACTGGTTAATTGTCCTCAGTGTCCGGAAGTTTCTCCTTAATTCCAGGTTGCTTCTCTCCTTGATTCGTCTCCATCCTTTGCTTCTTGTCCTGCCTTCTGGTGCTTTGGAGAATAATCTGACCACCTCTTTTTTGTGTATACAAAAACAGCTCCCCCCAACTGCCCACTGATACGCAGGTGCAGTTTCTGAAGCAATGATTGTGGATTTTAAGCATCTCTTTCCCTGTCGCCTGTAGCCCCTTTGCACAGAGAACAGACACTGAGAGAGGAGGAGGAGGAGGAGGAGGAGAGGTGGGCTGTGGGGACCTTGGTGCTCTCTGAGCTTGGTCGTTTTCTTGCAGGCGTTTCATTACCCAGCTAGGTAACATCATCAATGCTAGAAGGGACTGTATATGAACAGAGGGAAAACCCCACTCCCTTCTAGCATTGATGATGTTATCTAGTTGGGTTATAAAATGTCTGAAAGTTGTTGGGCTGGCTGGGGAATTCTGGGAGTTGAAGTCTACAAGTCTTAAAGTTGCTGAAGTTGGACACCCCTGGGTTAGAGCCCCCCAGAGGTGAAATTCAGCCGGTTTGCACCGGTTCTACAGGTTAATCCTGAAAATAAGGCACTTGTTTCTAGCCTAATCTTTATTGCCTTACCCACAGAAACTGCCTCTCCCCTTATTATGTTTAACTTTGGTGGTTTAATTCTGTGCTTGGTGATGTTTAATCCTGTGGCCACGCCCACAGAACCGGGAGTAAAATAAATTGAATTTCACCATTGAACCCCCCCCCCTCCTTTATCTCCTCCAGGACCTGGTGGCCACTTTCAGTCTTGAAAATCTGGGGTTGAGAGGTGGGGACCCCCAGGAAAGACCCCTGAGGGACAAACTAATTGGGCTCCTTAGCAAAGCCAGAGGCGGCAGCTCTGCCTCCAAAACCCTTCGGGGTCAGGAGAGGAAATGAAAAGGAAGCGGAAAAGCGTTCATTTCCCTGCTTTTTTACGCCATCGATCGGCCGGCTATTTTAGCCAGAACAAATCAATAATTAATTAGCCCTGAGCCAGGAATGAAGGGCCAGGTGAGCCCCGGAGGTGGGAGGGACAGAAAGGCTCAAAACGGGTGGCATCGGCTGCAGAGAGCTTGGTGGGACAGTCGCCGGTTAATTAAAATAGAAACTCCGATTTCGCTTCTTCAGTGATTTCCTGGGGTGGGGGGGTGGGGGGGGTGTTCTTGGAAGAGGGCCAGTGGGGGGAGGGGCGAAACTCTGCTGGTGCCCATCACTGACCCCCTTCTCTCCAGGGAGTCCAGGGAGGGCCCGTTGAAGAGTTGGGGACCCCCAAATCTCTGGGGACAAAACTCGATTTACAAACGTTTCTGTAGTGACCATTTGAAGTTACAACAGCATTGAAAAAAAGTGACTCATGATTGATTTTCACACTTACGCCCGTTGCTGCATCTCCGTGGTCATGCGATCAAAATGCTTGGCAACTGGCTCACATTCGTCCCCGGGAGTCACACAATCCTCTTTTGTGACCTTCTGGCCGGCGGAGTCAACGGGGAAGCCAGATTCACTTAACGACTGTGTTAACTAACTTAAAAATCTGCAGTGACTCACTTAACGGCGGTGGCAAGAAGAGGCGTAAAACAGGGCAACCATTGTCTCACTTAGCCACAGCAATTAGGGGCCCAATGGCGGTCATAAATTGAGGATTATCTGTGCTTTCAGTGCCCACAGTTCTGGGGCTGTCTCGTCCCAGCGACCGGCGCTCCCCCAGGAAGGGCCCCCCTGTCCTTTCGCAGCCCCTCCCCCTCTGGCAGTGAGTTTGGTCTGGAAGGGCAGCTTTCCTGTCCTGCATTCCCACGATGGATCCATCGCGGAGGCTTCCTTCCTTTTCTGATTGATTGGCTTTGGGTGCCCCACCAAGCTGCCCTCTTTTCCTTTGAGAGAAGGGCAGAGGGGGGCGGGAGGCAATCCGGCAGTGTTTGTGGGAGTTGAAGTCCAAACCTCTTAAAGCCCCCAAGGTTGAGAAACACCGCAATACGGTACCTTGCATGGCTCAGAGTATCCACCCAACCCCAGGGGAGGGGGCTTCAGGTTGGGCTTCACGTGCCCTTTGTGGGGGTCTGCAGGATCTGCTCCCCTCCTTCCTGAGACCCTTCTCAGCTCCCCCTCCTTTGGGTCTGAGTCCCATTAACTTCTCCAGCTCCTGACAAGGTAGCCTGATCCAAGAGAGGACCAGCCTGGAGCTGAGGAGGAATTTCCCAACTGGGAGACCAATTAGCCAGCGGAAGTCTCCCCTCCAGAATTTGGGGGGGGGGGAGGGCTCCGTCATTGGAGGTTTTTAAGAACAGCCGTTTGTCTGGATTAGCATAGGGCAGTGGAGCCCGACTCCTGGCAACTTCGAGACTTGTGGACTTCAACTCCCAGAACTCCCTAGCCTGTGTGGGAGCGGAGGTCTCCCAATTCTGGGAATTGAAGCCACAAGTCTCAAAGTTGCCAAGGTTGGACTCCTCTGCCCTAAGCCATTCTGGAAAATTAGCTGCCCAACATCTTTTTGAAAACCTCAGTTCTAGGCTGCTTCTCGCCTTGATTAGTTTCCATCCGTTGCTCTTCTCCTGCCTTCAGGGGCTTTGGGGGACAGGTGGACCCCTCCTCTTCTCTGGGGCTGCCTCTCAAATAATGGAAGAGTGCTATCATGCCCCGCCCCCCCCAGTCCTTCTTTCCATTAGAGTCCAAACAAACCCAGTTCCTGCAACTGTTCGGTTGTGTGTTTTTGCCTCCTGTCCCCCAACCCTCTTGGTTGCTCTTCCCTGTAGCCTTTCTAGAGTTCGAACCGTTGCGCTTGCAGCCGGCATTGCCCCTTTGAGGGGGGGGGGGGCTAGCTGGCTCCCTCTCTGCCTGTCTTCTGCCCTGCCCTGCCAGGTTAGGAAAACGCCCGGGCTCTGCCTGCCCAAGGTTACCATAGCAATACGGCTCCTTTTCAAAACCAGAGAGGCGGCTGGTCCTTCGCAGGGCAGCCTGGCACGCACAGCTGCAGCCCCTGGATCTCTCCCTCCCTCCTGAGGGAGCCCCCCCCCCTTGGCCGATCACAAGGAAGGTCTTCTGTGGGGGAGGGGCAGGGGAGGGAAGGAAAGGTGTCTTCTCATTTTCAGCTGACCTGACTAATAGCCGCACTTAGAGAGGAAACCTTCAGTGCCAAGCCTCATCGAGACAAGAAAATAAGCTGTAATAATTTGTAAATTACAGGGTTTCAGAGTCTAGGCTAGAAAAAGGTCCTTGGGTTTAATTTTCTTCTTCTTTTCTTTTTCTTTCTGGCAAAAATGTCATGACTCGGCACACCTGTCAGGGCTGGGGTCTGGTTGCAGGGGGAGGGGTGGGGGGTACACAAGGAGCAGAAGCTGGCTTCCTCCAAGAACTGCTGGGCTTTGAAAACGGGGCTGGGGGGGGAAGGAGATTTGGGGGGGGCTTCTCTTGGGCTTTTCAGTCTTGCTGGGGACCCTCCCCAAGTCAGGGATGGGCCCAGGAGGAGACCTAAATCTGCAAGGACATTGAACTAAGCATTATGAGCTGGATGGCTCTCCAACTGGGTCTTTTACTGCTTTCCACCATCATTGCATAAAGAATTGGGTGGCAACTGGGTTGCTCGCTGGGTGCTGCGGTTTTTCCTCTGGGCTGCGCACCGGGCAGTTTTGCCGTGGCATTTTGCATCCTGTGGGGTCCCCACGTATCTCCGTGATGATGGCTTCCCAATCTGGGGGCTGCTAAGACCCCCAAAAGGGGTCTTTTCCCCGGCCTTCCCTTTGGAGAGAGACAGGACAAGGCTGTTTCCTGCTATCACCAACCAGAGTTTCCAGAAAATCCTCCAAAACGATGAACCAGCCATTCTCCACCAAAGGCCGCATTCCCATCTTGAGGTCTCACGGCTGGGTGGGAAATGGAGGGAGCCCCAATTCCCTTGAAGGGGGCAGCAGCTAAGAGAGTGGATGGTGGTCCAGTGCTCGCCCCAAAGCTCTCCAGGTCCCCCCAGACGAGTTGGACGTAATCACCCTGGCTGTGGCAGATGGGAACTGCAGTCCAGACATTACCTCTGGAAAGCAAGGGGGAGGGGGGCGAATGGACAGGGTTGGCAGAACGGAAGGAGGCAACTTAATGAGGAGGGGTCCTTGGTCACCTTAGAAGGCAGAAAGAGAATGCAGACCAGGAATCGGGCCCACCAAACATTTATGCCGAGAAATCCTCCCGGGACCAGGGCGAGCCGCCCTCAATACCCCCAACACAGATTCCATGCAGACGGACAAAACTTCCTGGCTGGGAAGAATAAATCAAAAGCTCCACTCGGCTGCAGATGTTCTCAAGCTGAGCTGGATGCAACTGCAAATGTTGTTTCTAAAAAATGAGGTCTTCTTGCATTCATCAGTGACAAGTGGGAAATTCTGTGTTTTCCTGCACTGGAGGCTCATGGGGACTGGACACCCCTTTCCCAGTCCCCCCCCCCAATGCCTGCATGGGAGAACCCCCCCCCCTGCCTGCGTGTTCCAGCTGATGGAGATGCATGGAGCATGTGGCCTGTGGCGCATTGCCTGCAAATTGATTGACTCTGTTCTTTTAAGTGTCACTCGTCCCCTCCCTCGTTTTTCTTCCTCCTTCAGGAGACCATCAGCCGAGTCAAAACTGAAAGCTGTTCAAGCAGAGGATCATTTGCCATAAATCCTGAAACCCCTTCCGGAAGGTTCTGGAGAAGGGGAGGGGGTGAGGCTGGGGAGTTTGGAAGGGGAAGGATCGCTCAGCCCAGGCAGGGTCTCTCCGCGGCCCATTAGGAGTGGTGGATGACAGGGTAGGAGGTTCTTCTGGTTCAGGGTGGACTTTGAGAAGATCTCCTGGTCCCAAGAGACCCTCCTGGCCAATGGACCTTCTTCATCAGGCCTTGCCAAGGAGATCTGAGGTGACACCTGAAGAGCCAGAGGCCATTTGTCTTTTTGAAAAGGCAACCAGACTTCCTTGGTGTTTTCTTTGAAAATGTTTCACTTCTTACCCAAGGAGCTTCTGCTGTAGCTTTGGTAGACCTTCTTCAGTTTCTGTAGCTTCTTCTCCAGGAGACACTTCTTGGACGAGAAGCTAAATATTTTCACCCAGAAAAAATAACCCAATAACTGAGTTGGAAGGGACCTTGGAGGTCTTCTAGTCCAACCTCTTCTTTAAAACCTCCAGTCTTGGAGCAACCACAACTTCTGGAGGGAAGATGTTCCATGGATTAGTTGTTCTCACAATTAAACAAACTTCTCCTTAGTTCCAGGTTGCTTCTCTGCTCGATGAGTTTCCATCCGTTGCTTCTTGTTCTGCCTTTGGAGATCTCCTCCTCTTTCTGGCAGCCCCTCACATCCTGGGAGACGGAGACCATGTCACCCCTAAGTTGCCTTTTGGGACAACCATGACTGAGAATCTCCAGAGACACCAAGGGCAGAGTATTTCTCAAGCTTGGCCCATTGAGAAGACCTCTGGAGTTCAACTCCAAGTAATTCCCTGGGTTGCGACTCAGGGTGCAGCAAAGAAGGCACTCTGCGCATGCTCTGAGACCCTGATTCCAGGCCTTCACCCCATCCTTCCACCATGATGAACAGACATGCCAACAAGAAGGGTCCAAAAGTGACACACCAAAGCAACAGTAATGATAATAATAATAATAGTCGTAATAATTATAATAACAAACTTGATAGTATAAGTTAATTAACGCATGGTGTCATTAGCATAATAATGAGCCTTTTGCCATAAGGAGCTAATTGCTCTAACAAGGGACTCTTTCTGCCTGCTCATCAGCATAACAATAAGCAAATTGCCACCACCGTGAGCTCATTATGGGGCCTCATTAGCATACCAATTAGCTCATTTGAATGCCAAAGTGCAAGGAGGCCTTGTTGGGTCTCATCCCACTCTGCAGTTTGTCTTGGGGAAGCTGCCCGGTGCCATTTCTGGGGAGCCCCTGGAGATCGGGGAGCCTCCCCTGAAGCCCACCCAGGAGAGGCGATGATTAGTCCTCCCTAAAATGGCTCTCCTGGGGGGGGGGGCTGATTGTAAGTCAGCCTAGAAGTGGGGTGTAAGAATTCCCCCCTTGAAGGAGGAACGGGGTTCGTCCTTCAGTTGTGGACGTTGTTTCATTTTCTTGCTTTCCTCCAGGCCTGCCTCACAGGGCTGTGTGTTGGATTTTCCCCGCCTCTCATTTTTGAAAGGCATCAGGTTGGAGATGGGCTCATGATTTTTATTCGTGTGATTTTTATTCGTGTGTTGTTACCTCCTGTTTGTTTGCCTCTCACCTTGATTATGTTTGCAAATAACTCAATGTATATTGCCAACATACCTTCCTCCTCCTATTTTCGAGGGAGGGAGGGAGGGAGGGAAAGACAGAAAACGGTCACTAGATGAACTGCTGTAAGTTGAGGACCACCTGAACTGTGCTCAGTGCAGGACTGAAACCTCCACAATGCTCCAGTCAATTAACTACACACAGCCTCTCTCTCTCTCTCTCTCA
>JAEANM010020631.1:0-12052 GCA_017656035.1 Myanophis thanlyinensis
TGGCCCCCTATACCCGCCATAGTTGCCCCTCCCACCGACCGTGCTAATATGTTGCGCCCCTCCCCCGGAACCATCCCCCCCTCCCCACTTATAAAGTGGTACTAATACTACACATGATTTTTTGATTATATGCCTCTGTTTATGCAAACAATAATTTTGTAAACTTTTTAGTAAACTCATATCTAGGACCAAAGTGAATGAAAGTTTCATATACTCCTGTAGTCAGATTCATAACTTGTGGTTATAGAAGCACTAACTGTAAAATCTTTTAATAGCTATTCATGAAGAAATTTCAGTCAATATGGGCAGTTTTAATCAGATCTTTAAAACCCTAGATGTTCAGTGGAAAGTGGTACTGATCTCTTTGTTGTGTTAATTATCACAGTCAAGAGAAGGATTCATGCTGTGAGCAGCATTCCCTTTTAAAGCTATTGCTGTCAGGAATTTTGTGAGTTCAAAATAATTGCCTAAACAGCTGCTTGAAGAAGTACTTATTTGAAAAAGACAAATAAACAAAAACCATGGATATCTGGCTTGCTGCAGAGAAAGAAAAGAAATAGCAGGAAGTGATAGGTATCTGAGAATTAAATATTATAATAAGCCTATAAGGCTAAAAAAATGGAAAAATTTAGGCTATGGGACTATAGAATGAGACAAATACATAGTCTATGTACTATGCAGCTAAATGACTCAGCAACAAATTTAATTTGAATTCGACACTGGATGAATTAGGATAAATTGTCATAAAATTTACAATATGCTTGATTGATGTAGGTATATAGATACAGTCTAAAAAGATCAAGCACATATGTACTTAGGAAACTTGTGTGGTTTCCATGCATCATGAGATTCCCTGCCATTAATTATAGTAATAGTCACCAATTTGGTATGTATAATATACTGTAGTTTTAAGTAGAGCTGGATTCAGTCAAGCCCCATGAGATGCTGTCCACAATAATTGGATTCGTTGGCTATAATATTGTATATGTTTGGTTAGTTTTAGTTTGTTTGCAGATATTTTGTAGATTTGGCTGCTATTTATACCTAGCTATTCCTTAGAATAAACCAATTTGTTGGAACAAACATTGTCTCAATTTGACATAGTAACTCAATATACCAACAACTTAGTTTCTCCCTCAGAAAAGGTTACAGCCAATTTAGATAGCTCCAAATAATAGTTAGATAAATTAATGGAGGATAAGACTATTAATGGCAATGAGTGTTGATGGTAATATTCTATCCTCAGAATTTATAAGAACGTCTTGATTAGCTGGTCCTGAATTATAAGGTCTGCTACTTAGATTCTTGGAAACATATCATTGACCGCTGTGTGACATAGAATACTGCACTAGATATATATTGTATTTGGTATTATCCAACATGGTTTTCCTATTTTTCTTGAATTCAGATACTATTTAATTTGAAGAATACCCATTTTTTCCTCCATATTCTTTTGTGTACTTAAATTAGAATGTATGTCTTTCTTTTATGTTTTTATCCAAGTCACAATAAGTGTGTTTTATAATTGAAGAGTGGGTTAGTTAATTAAAATCCATGTTTAAAATCCATGCACATGAAATAGTTCAACAGCTATTAGATCAGTACTTGTTAATACTTAGATTGAAGACTTAATGAAATATCAAGACTTTAGACTTGATTGAGACATCAAAACCATCTCATAACCACTTTTGCTAATAAAACTGTGACATATCCAAAAAGTCATCAAGAGGAAAGACTGGTTAAAAAAAATACTTTCCATGTATTTAGCTGAATATTAGATATAGTATACAGTATATTAGCTACAACAATCCATAATAGAAGCAGAGAGGACATACTAGTGAATGAAGACAATTGTCATAAGTGTCTGAATGATTAAGGTACAAATTGATACACTTATGGTTAGTCTTATTTCAATATGAAAACCATCAATATATGTATATACATTTTTAGGGTAGATAAATAAACATTATTTGCCTAAACAATATACCTGTGGAAGCATTACATTTATATCCCGATAGATATATATTGGACAATCAATTTGGATATTATGGGTCTTTCACAAATATTAGCTTTGGTATTATAATTCTCAGTAAGGAATAAAAACTAGTCTGTTTTTTCCATATTTAGAAATAAGGGTTTTTTCCCCCTTCTTAACAAGGATTTATTTTTATAAGTCGGTATTAACAAGATTTGAAGGCTTGCAACAAAGCAGTGCATTTGATCAAATATTCAGTTTGAATGGTCCCCAAAGTGGCTGGGGAATAGTTAATGCTGTCTTACAGCTAAAACCATGTTAAGTATTGACCTGATCAATGCCTGAATTAGACAAGAATTACATAAATTGTTGAGACTTACATTTTTTTTAATTGGGAGTGAGTTAAAAATATAATAAACACACTTCAGTTTTTAATGCATCTAATTCATTAAATATATTTTAGAGTAATTTTTATTTATTCATGCTTGATTCATTGGCAATATTTAAAAAAACACAGTAGTGTAATGGAATTGAGTGTAGATTTTAAGCAAAATGAATCAATCCTTCCTAGAAAAAGCTTTCAGATTTTTTTCCTTCTTTACTGATATCATTCTTACACATACACATAGCCATAAAATGAAATGTCACATATTTTCATAACAAATATTTTGCCAGCCATATTAACAATTAAACAATACAACTATACTTTTATTTTTTTCACTAGTATTATATGACACCCAACAATCATTTACCTTAAAATTATGATACTGTTTCTGAATAAAGTATATAATGATCCTTATGCTTATTTGCTGCCTAAAGGATTAGTTAAGCCATCCAGCCAAACCCATTTACATAGTGGTCCAATCTATGTGCCAAACAGTTCATGGCTGTAAATCTACAGCCAGCTGCAATCCTGCCAATAATTACTATTTTCAGAACTCAAAGACACAAAACATAATGTAAAACAAGACACATTGATCTTCCTAGATGCAAGGAAGGCTTTTCACAATTTGAGCTAGAGCTTCTTGTTTAAGGCAATTAAGAAAAAAATCAATTGGCCTCCATTGTATATTAATTTTTAAATCCTCTGAATAAGTGTATGCATCTGAAAATAAAATATTTTAGCATTTTTTCAAAGCCTACCAAGCATGAAAAAATTACTACTCTTCTTGTTCATGTTTCCAACATGGATGACAGCGCATTGTAATTTTTCTAGTGTTATGTATCAGCAATACATCATTTTTATAAAAGCTTTTTAAATATTATAACATTGTAAAAAAACCATGTAAATTTCAATTATTTGACCATCTGTATTTTCATAGTGTTTTTATCTGTATATCATAATCAAAATGTTAACATTCAATACCATAATTTTTTTTTTACTTTGAATATTCTGAATTATTGTAACTGGAAAACCATTGGCAACTATATCTGTTTGCCATCAATTGTTCTCTTGGTTTCATTTTGTATTCCTCTGAAAACATTCTAGTATGTTGAAGTATGTTAACTATTTGTATCTGCCTAACTGTATAAAATGCTTCATATGCTGAGACACCCAATGGTCTTTCCAACACAACCTAAACTTTATCTATTCCATATTCTGAATAGGAGATGTCTAACATGTACACTAACCTTTTGTCAAGCTTAAAAGGACATTTTGGACTGGGGTTTTTCTGCTGAACAGTATTAGCCATTTCTTTGCATATTATATGGGGCCTTTTAGCTTTGACACATTTTTTCTTTTTCAAGGTTGCTCAGGTTGGAGGAGTGGAGGTTGATGAAGTTGGCTTGGGGTTGTTATCTAGTTTACATTCTTTTAATAATAGTTCTCATGGGAAAGTTTCTCTGGGTTGTGGACACCTGTGGGGGGAAGTCTGTGAGACTGTACCAGAACAATGTCTTCAATAAAATCTTATTCTTTGGACTTTGTCTCTATGGAATTCTGACTGTGTTGTTGATGTTGTGTGGAACCCTGACATTATCCTGAACTTCCCAAAAAGAAAAATCTGGCGACTTTGGCAGATGGAGTCTTGAGCCCCGGAGCTCTCCTGAAGCTTCGGGTTGCAGAAGAGCTCAAGGAAGATGGAAGAGATCATTCAACCAGTGTTACCCCCCTCACAGATAGCACCTTAAGTGACTACCAGGGCTCAGAGCTGACGTTGTCCTCCAGGTGGCCCACACCCCTTGACCGGGAACATCGTTGCTGCATTCAACACGGATCCTTGGTTCCTCGACAACAAGGCTCCCTCATCATCCACAACAGCCTCACCTGGAAGGGCATCAAAATTTACATCCCAGCCAGTCTACGCATCAAAATTCTGGAACAGTGCCACGATGCAAAATCAGCTGGCCATTTCAGGTTTCTGAAAACCCTCCATTTAGTATGCAAGAAATTCTGGTGGCCGTGCCTCAAGCCTGAGGTGGAGGACTATGTAAAGAACTGTGTGATTCATGCCATAATGAAAGGAGGCCCACAATGCCCCCTGGCCTTCTGAAACCATAGCTGAGCCTTCGCAGCCATGGGAAGAGATCGGCATGAACTTTATCATAGATCTTCCTCCCAGTGATGGGAAAATGGTCATCTGGTCTGTCATTGACCTGTTTTCTAAGCAAGCCCATTTCATAGCATACTCTGGGCCCCAATTGGTGAAAAAGTTAGCAAAATTGTTCAGCATCTCTATCGATTACCTGAAGCTCCAAAATGAGTGATCTCTGACCAAGGAGTGCAGTTCACTGCAAAATTTTGGAGGCAGTTCTTGAAGTTGATAGGATCTGCTCAAGGACTTAGCTCCAGGTTTCATCTGGCTATGAATGGGGCTGCAGAATGCGCGAACGCCATGGTGGAGCAATACTTGAGATGCTACATGGACTACCAGCAGACAAATTGTCAGACCTTCTGCCTTTTGCTGAAGTTGTTTACAACAACGCTATTCATAGCAGCACAGGTCTAACACCATTCCAAATCACTAGTGGGGTGGATTTCATTCCGATGCCAGAACTATCACAGGAACCCCTTCATCTATGTCCTTGCAGGAGTAGATGGATTTTGTGAAGGAAGATTGGGAGAAGACTAAAGCAGCACTGAAGAAATCAGTGAAATCCTACAAAAAGCAAGCAGACAAGCATTGCACTGACCTAACCCCCTTTAGAGTGGGGGAATGAGTGTATCTGTCAACAAAGCATCTAAAACTGAAGATCCCTAGCAAGAAGCTGGGTCCCAAGTTCCTGAGACCATTTCCAATAGTAAAGAGTTACTTTCAGTTACTGTACAACTCAGCCTCCCGAGATTGCTAGGCAAAGTGCATCCAGTGTTCTACAGAAGCCTGCTCAAATGACGGGTGGAATCATGAACCAGACCTCAAGCCCCTGCACCCCACAGCCCAGTAGTAGTTCAAGGGCAGAGGCATTATAAAGTGTAGAAGATTTCAGACTCCAAAATATTGAGGGGAGTCCTAATATATTTAGTACAGTGGAAGGGATATCCCCTGTCAGAAGCTTCTTGGGTTAAAAGCCACAACATCAGTGCAGATAGGTGGGCTAAGAAGTTTCATGAGGAGTTCCCTCACAAGCCCAAGGGTCCTCCTGGCAGGGGAAAGGTGGTTGATGTTTTGGGGGGAGCAATTTCTGATCCTTGTGTTGCAGGAAGACACCTTTTGTTAAAGAGGGGACAGCCTGTTAAGCTTAAAAGGACATTTTGGAGTGGGGTTTTTCTGCTGAATGGTATTAGCCATTTCTTTGCATATTATATGGGGCCATTTAGCTTTGACACATTTTTCTTTTTCAAGGTCACTTGGGTTGGAAGAGCGGGGATTGATGAAGTCAGGTCAGGGTTGTTATCTAGTTTGCATTCTTTTAATAATAGTTCTCATGGGAAAGTTTCTCTGGGCTGTGGATACCTGTGGGGAGAAGTCTTAGGTGGAACAGTGGAACTCTTTTTGAAGGGGTTGGTGAGAAATTAACATGTGATAATTAGTGGGGTGGAACTTTCAGTTTTACTTGGGTGGAGAAAGCCCGGGAATTTAGATTCATGATTTCTCCAGACCATACCAGAACAATGTCTTCAATAAAATCTTATTCTTTGGACTTTGTCTCTATGAAATTCTGGTTACGTTGCTGATGTTGTGTGGAAACCTGACACCTTTGTTCTATTGTAGCATACATATCCATGTCATCCAAATGTCAAGTCATGTTTTTCTAACTCTAAAATTCTTTTGTTTCTCAGTAACACTCCTTCTTATATCCAAATCGTACAGGAAAATGCGAAATACAATTTCAAATCAGGTAAACCCAATCTGTTTCTTTGCTTTGCATTTTTTAAAATCTTATTTTTAACTTGTGTTTTTTTCCCTTGCTATACAAACATAGCAATCTTTTTTTTCCAATTCTGTTAATTGGTGTATCAGTTGTCTGAAACAAAAACCTCATTTAGGCAAGCCATTTGTTTTTATTCTAAAAAAACCTTCCCAGCAATTCCATTGTAATTAGTTCCATCTTAAACACAACTTTTTATATTTCATTCCACATCTTGAATAACATACAATTCACATTTGTTATGATCATACCTGGATATTTTACTGCAAGAAAAGAGTCTCACTCTTCCAAATGAGCAACATCAGGACAGCTTCTGCTTAAGAAGAGCAGTGAGCTCAAATATCTCCATTGATAACAACTGTCCATTAACCATATGCCTTGACTCCTGACCTGCAATCATCACAATCTTAATTCTGGAGCCACACTGGCTGACAAACCTCACATAAAGTTTTACCCTTTTGACATTTGACCATTCTTCCACCTGCTGCATTGGATTGGAACTCTTTTAAAGCAAGCTTATTAAGCTTTGGGTACTCATTTCTCTTCTACATACATGTGTGTTCCCACTAACATTTTGTCTTTCTGTTCAATTTACTTTGCAAAAACCAGTTAGTAATGTTTGCATCTATCTCTCTGTGTGCTTGGTTTGAGACAGAACTTTTATTCTTTTTTTAGGTAAAATAACTATGATCCAAAGGAATAAAGTGCTGCAAGACTATTTTCAATGTCTTAGCCAAAATGGTGGCAAATAATTGATAGCTATTATTCAATAATATTGGTTAGTAGTTTCTTGTTATAGTCACATCTTGCCCCTCACTAGTATTAATGCTATATTAGCCTCTTTCTAACTGCCTGGCATCTTTCTTTTCTTTGTAAAAAAAGAAGATTTATTCTGTAAAGGTTGTAAAAATTGATCCTTAATGCTTTTATAGGAAGAAGCCAATAACCTGTCTAATCTAGGCACTTTTCAACTTCATAAACTTTTCTTATTGTTATGGATTCATTCATAATCTGTTTGTTTTTCTGTGATCTTTGGTAAATATTGTTACTTTAAATAATAATCTACTTTCTCCAGGGCAGTTTCTTGTCCTTCATCTAAATTGGAATAGTATTGAAGAAACATATTTTGCATAGCCACATTATCTGTAGTTCTCTTTTGTAATTCCAATAGCTTTTTCTTTTTGTAATTTGTATGCCAACTACTTCTTCTGTTTATTTGTTGACTCATTCCTTCCTTCTGAATTTCATTCAGAAGTAACCCTGTTCATTTCTAATGACTTCCAGAAGTTTGTTGTTTTTTTCCCCAGGAACACTTTTAATGATACAGTGGGGTTATAACATTTTCTAATTCAAATCCTGGCAGTAATTTTTAAGTTTTTTTTTTAATTTTTTTTTTATTTCCCAGGCCTTTTTTTCCTCTCAGCTTTCTGCCAATACTCCTTTTCTTCATCCTCCATTTTTTAAATAGTAGTTTAAGTTTGAAAAGTTTCATCCTCAGTACTTGGTTGTGAACTACTGTATATGAGTATCCAGACTAAGCTGTGTTATTGCAACAATAGCAAATAAGAACAGAAGGATGGGGCTATATAAATTATTGTAAATTCTGTCTGCATTAGTAATTTTTAAAATATTTTTTTAAATATAAACCAATATTTGATACATATTTTTTTAATGCAAGAATATCAATTCCCCAATTTAGGTTAAAAAAATGATAATCCTGTCTTTAAATTTGGTGGTTAAGTCAATTTACTTGTGTCATTGTTCAATTATTCAATCACATATGATCTTAACTTTGAATTCTAGTAAGTTTTTGCTTATGTCATCAGTGATAGTATCTTCACTCAGCTGGTTTGTAATTTTTTTTTTTTTTTTTCAGATGTCAAGATCTTCAATGATTCTTGCCTTTGCATTTTATTTCATTTTTTTAATGTTTAGCTTCATTATTACTGCTTCCAGTGTGCACTTTGCTTTTATATTACCAAGTACTGAATTATTTGTTCTTATAATTCAAAGTATTTGAAATAATTTTTTCTCTGGTACAGTTTAAAAGCATTTTCCCTTTGTTTAGTTTTTCATAGACATATGTTACAATTGGGAAAACTCTGATTTTCAAATTAGATGCATTTGTTGTTAGTGTGATGCAGTGGTGGAATTCAAAATTTTTCAGTTCAGTGGGTGTGGCTTGCTGGGCGTGGCTGGGGGGGTGGCATGTGTCTGGGTAGGCAGTTTTTGTAAGCAGGGCAATAAAGATTAGACTAGAATCAATACCAGAATGTTTTTGTCATGCCCATATCAGGCTCGGACTCTGAGGCAGAGGAGGAACAGCTGCCAGAGAGTTGGAGAATGCCACCATTGGCTGTAGAGGAGGCAGTGGAAGGCCACAGTCCGGCCAGGCAAGGCAGGAGTGAGCAAGAGAGAGAGGGCTCAAAGTCTTCAAGTCCCACCCTCTCCTCATACTAGAGCATGCAGGAAAGCATGTAGGAGAGACCAATGTGTGCTGTGTGGCTTGTGAGGGACGAGAGGGCCCTGAGCAGGGTGTTTAAAAGGGAAGGAATTGGGTGGAGTATTTGCCAGGAACAAATGCTAAGAATTTTTGAGTTTGTGGGTCTGACATTCCTGGCTTCATTCCTGTCTGATTTCTTGTCAGGTGTTTATCTGCCTTGGCTGCAATTAGTGGGAGTTTAATTGTAGACATTCTGCTAGCCACTTCAGACTGGGTGAGAACATCAAAGGAAGCTGCTACAGAGTTGAGAAAGAGTTTTTTCTTCTGACTAAAGAGGAATGGGACATTGGGGGTGGAGTTGGTACCAATAAAGGGCTTTCTACCAATTGTCTGGCTGTATTGCCTTAGTGCTACACCCAGGTCATCACAGTTTTTTTCCTGACTTCCTTACATGATTAATCCTGTAAAGTGGAAAAAAACCAAAGGAGACTTTTCTAACAACCGATTCTCCAAACTGCTTAGAATTTTTACTACCAGTTCTAGCAAATCTTTTAGAACCTGCTGAATTTCACCTCTGGTGTAGTGTCTTTGCACTTTAATACATTGCTTACATCTCTTAGTTTTTTGTTTTGTTTTCTTTTTGAAGTGATAGACATTGCTTAATTTAATGGCCATTTTCCGGACATATAGTATTTTTAACTTGGGAAAAGAAAGTTTGCTTCTATTTCAACTCTTTCACCAATTTGCATTGGGTTGCCTTTTTTTTTTTTTTTAATACCAAGCAACCTGGATTTTTCACTATTTTATTTACATTAACGTGAGACTCCTTAAGTCTTTTTTATTTCTAGAGATCAAATCAGATTCATCAATAAATTTGAGAGTATTGAGATTTCTTCAAGGAATGATGATTCCACAATCTCTTTTCTCAGCTATGTATCTAGCCTATGGTGAGTTAAGTGATATTGTGTCCTCCCTCTCGCAGTGTCTGGAGGCTGTTAGGGGCTGAATGGGGAGCAACAGGTTGGAACTAAACCCTGGCAAGACTGAGTGGCTCTGGATTTGGGATTCTTTGGCTGAGGGAGAATTGCCACTTGTGATCTTGGATGGGTGGCACTGTCCCAAACAGACCTTGTGCATAATCTGGAGGTTCTCCTATTCTCATGACTCCTTCTCAAAGAGCAGGTTGCAGTCATGGCCAGAAGGCCTTTGCACAATTGCAGGTTCCCATCTTGACTATTGCAAAATGCTCTACATGGGGCTGCCCTTGAAGGGCACCCAGAAGTTCCAGTTGGTGCAAAATGCAGCAGCCCACATAATTTTGTGCAGACCTTGGTGTGCACATGTATCACCACTCCTGTGGGAGCTGCATTGGTTGCCAGTTTGCTTTTGGGTGCAATTCAAAGTGCTGGTTGTAACCTTTAAAGCCCTTCATGGTTTGGGACCAGGTTATCAAAGGGACCATCTCTTTCTGGTCACATCTACCCAACCCATGAGAGCAGGGATGCAAGGAATGTTATGGGTCCCATCCTATAGAGAAATATATCTGGTGGGACCCAAAAGAAGGATCTTCTCCATTGTACCTTTTCTCTGGAACATCTTCTCCCAGAAATTTGAATGGCCCCCATTCTAACACTCTTCCAGAAGGCACTGAAGACCTGATTCTGCCAGTGGGCCAGGGAACACAGGGATGAAGCCCCATTGGATGGTTCGTGTGATGTATTGTCACCAGAGTGGGAATTGAAGGGTTATTTTATTGTATTATTTTATTAACTATTATGTGATTCTCTCTTTTATTAATTTTATTGTTTTTATATGAGATTTTATATTATTGCAAGCTGCCTTGAGTCGTCATGTGTGAATAGGTGGCAATATAAATTTACAGATAAATAAAAATAAAATGAATATGTTTTGCATATTTCAAATAAATAAGATTATGTTATTGACTGATTGATAGATTGTAGTTATAGTTATTGTGCTAGGTAGAATGCATTATACTCAGTTTGATTATCTATCTTCAATAATCCCAATCTGGGTGGGATGAGAACTTTCATTGTGGCCCGCCAGCTGCCAGACCCGGACAATGAGAAGGTTGGGGAAGAACTTGGGCCAGTTCTGGAGCCTGGGGAAGGCTCTGATGGATGCTCAGAGAGATAAAGCCAGAACTGTCAGGCATATCCCAGCCACTGGAGAGGCAGCTACCTTTGGAGTCAGAGTGAAGAGGAAGCTGGGGCCTATTCCAGATACATGTATCTGCAGAGCAGATAGGAAAAGTGAACAACAGAGGACAAGGAATTGACTCAGAAAGCAAAATAAACATGGCCACTGAACGGCCCCTCCCTGTCTGAGGAATAAATAGGGAAGAGAGGGAGGTTGTAGCAGACAACCATTCATATTTCTGGAGATTTTGCTCATTGTGTTTTGTGCGAGAAGGACTGCCTTGGCCAGAATTGAGGTTTGTTTATTTCTCTGACTTAATTTGCAGCCTGGAGTGCTCATGGCCTTGCCTTTATCATAATGAGCTGATAAGGACTATTGCTTCAGTTAACTCATTGAGGGACTTTTGCCTGGATATTCTGTTGCTGAATGTAGTTAATTTACAAGTTGTAAATAAAGAGCAGTTTTTCTTTGCGGGGAGTCTGTTTCTTGCTTCTGCAAAAGCCGAACACTTTCAAAATTCCAGCCAGCATGTCTATAACTGGAAATACTAACTGTAAATTCTGGGTATTAGATAATAAATTATAAATCAAGGAAGGCCGGTTTAGCTTCTCTAATTACAATAGACCAGTGTTTCTCAACCTTGGCAAGATTAAGGTATGTAGACTTCAACTGATGAATATTATTTATTTGAAAAGAAAATGTTTCCTTCTTTATGTAATTACATATGGAAGAATAATTGCCAAAACTAAAGTTAAAAGAAAGGGAAAAGAGTATGATTAGGAATTCCAAATTTCCAAGAATTTCTTGCTAAATCTTAGAATAGCAAATGTTCTTTTTTAAATGTTACAGGAAGATCTACAACACCACTTCATTTATATCTGTATAATGATACTGTTTACTAAAGCATGTCCTACTTCCATCTCCACATTAATATAAAGTAGCACCTCGTCCTTTGTCTCATATTTAGGCTGGAAGAAAGCATATATGTGAACATCCATCCACAGTAGTAAGATGTAGTGACACAGATAAATATCTATATAAGATGTCAGGAAAACATATCACATAGAGCTGTAGTGTGTAGACTTTCTTTAATTATTGATATATAATAATTTGAGTATCAGTGACAGAATAATAGGATTTTTTATTTTATCTATTTATTTATTTAT
>JAEANM010020632.1:0-12052 GCA_017656035.1 Myanophis thanlyinensis
TCCATTTGCCCGGACATGACATCGCCACTTTTATGTCCAGTCCGGGGCGTCCGGGTAAATTTATAAAATTTATAAAATCTGCCCGGACGCCCCAGACTGGACGTAAAAAGAGGACATGTCCAGGCAAAAGAGGACGGTTGGTCACTCTATTTAATGGGCTCCATCCCACTCTGGGTTCCCCAGGCTCACTGGCAAAACCAAGTCTTCAGTGCCTTCCGGAAGAGTATTAGAGTGGAGCCGTTCTAAACTCTAGGGGAATGATGTTCCAAAGAGAAAGAGCCACCATGGAGAAGTCCCTTCTTCTGGATCCCACCAGGTGCATCTCCCTTGGGGATGGGACACTCAGCATTCCCTGCCTACCGCCATAGGTGAGATGGGCCCCAACCCTGCAGGCCTTCTAGAAATCTCTTATGACATGGTTTTGTCATCATGCCTGGTGTTCTAGTAGTGGTAGAGAGCCTGCTGATTAGATGCTTTGTTAGCTGTAGTCTTCCACAAATTAGTCGTATTGTTTTAATTAACTTTTAATTATTTTAATGACTTTTATTGTGATTGTATTTCAAAATTTAAAATTATTTTAAAAATTATTTATTGCATTAATTATTTAATGGAGTCACCCTGCATCATTCAGGTGAGATGGGCGGCAATATAAATTGAATCAATAATTAAATAAGTAAATATATCATTTCCATCCACCAGATCATTTCTTTCATGGTGAAGAATTAAGCATGGATCACCTGGTGTTCTATTTATTTCGTTATTAATTAAATTTGTTTGCCACCCACTCTATAGGCCACAAAGACTTCCTGCGTCTGCACTCTGCACCAGTTGAAGCTTCCAAATGCTCTTCAAGGGTAGCCCCATGTAGAGTCCATTGTAGTAGTCCAAATGTGAGATAACCAGGGCTTGAATGACTGAATGCAGGGACTCTTGATCCAGGAAAGGCCACAACTGGCACATAATATGAAGTTGTGCAAAGACTCTCCAGGCTGCAGCTGCCATCTGCTCTTTGAGCAAGAATGGCAAATAAAAGAGTTGCAGTGAGTCCAGTGAACACCACGAGAATGCAGTGATAGCATCACTTGGGTCACCAAAGGATATAATAGAGATATATTCCATCTCTATTTGGCTGTTGTTACATTATATTGTCATATGCTAGAATAACCAAAAGTCATTGTCTTTGGAACTGTTCATGCTACTTATCTACGATCTGATTTCCAGGACCTTTGGAACTTTCTGCCCTTTTTTATGTTTAGATCTCAACATAGATAATGCAAATTCTTGCTTCTTGTTCATGTTTCTTTTTCTCTGTGTTTTTGTCTGCTTTTTATCCTGTTTTTCCCAGTTAAATGTTGTTGACATTTGCTGATGCTTACTAAATAAACCTCAAGCTATATGTTTGCTAACTGTATTGAACGGCATATGTGATGGTACTAGTCTAGATATGAGATTCACCAGGCATGTGCTGGGTACACTAAATAGATATTGAGTTTTCAGCAAAATGCTGAAAATACTGGTTGTGTGGTAGAGCTTTGTTAAGGAGAATCCTTGTCTGTGAACATTGTTTGGAGAGTTAATCAAGGAATTTTACTTCTACCTCCTTTAAAGACAATAACATTTCAGGTATCTGATAAAAGCTCCATTGTTTTAGTCTTAAAACAATTCTAACATGCAAGTAATGCAATTTTGTGTCTACTCCAAAGTAGTAAATCCCACTAAATTTAGTTACGCCTATTCACAAAAATCTGCTTGAGGCTGGACAACTGGGGCAAAAGAGTCTATTGACTATTTCTGCAACACAGTTCACAGATCATTCCCACACAATTGACATTTGTTGGGTTTTGACATCCCCTCCCTCGATTCTTAACCCATTTAAACCCATCAACTTTGTTTATGGCTTAGCTTCATCGGTGACTTCTGTGCTGCACTCAGCAAACCACAATTAAGAAATGGTGATTGAGCTTAATATATCAAAAAGATTGTTTACTTTAGAGAAGAGATGGATGTTTTCTGATGGAAAAGGAGAACAAACTGGTGACTTTGTGAAGCCGGAGGTAGAAGAAACCAAGTCTATACACTGTTGTTTTCACGTCACAATAAAAAGAGCAATGTGCCTAAAACATAAAACCGGTACAAAATCATGAAACAGTAAAGAGAGAAAGAAGAAAGGATCAAGTGTCAGAAATTGAGAAAAGCAATGTTTTCCTGTTTTAGTGTACTGTAAATGAACAGGCATGAAACCATTCTTCAGATAATGGCATTGAACCAAATACAGAGCTGTCCTGATGTTTGCAACAAGAAAAAGGTACAGAAATGGGGAAACTCCTCCTGCTTTTACCCAGATAAACCCTGATTCATGTCACAGAACTATGTTATAAAAACTGGACATCTTGTGTTGTTTCCATGAACAGGTGTCTACAGTGAAATGGCATAAAATTCTGTTCTTACTTGAAGTAATTATGAGTCACAAAATCATCTTCCAATCTTTTTTCAAAAGTCTACAAAAATCTTTCCCCTTCAGAAATTGAGATAATTACTTGAACCTGGTCCCCGTGATCAGCCAACAATGGGACCAAATTTTAAAGCAAGCCAATAAAATTGCCATAGATACAGTATATGCAAGTTACAAAACTTCCAAAATTGACTAAACTCTTCTTTTACTGGCAGGCATCTCATAATTCTGAGGAAGTCCAAGAGCACTGCTGATGTACTGTATTTTTTGGTGTATAAGACACACTGGAGTCTAAGACTCATCTAGATTTAGAAGAGGAAAACAAGAAAAAAAAGTTTTTGGCCTCCACGTGTTGTGTTTTCCTCCTCCCCAGCCCCAAGAAGTACTTTGCAGGTCTCTAGAACTTTCCATGTGGCCTGTTTTCACCCAAAAAATGGGCCAGTTTTGGGTGAAAATGGGCACATTTTTGGCCTCCCAATACCCTGCACGTCACCCTCTCCTCAATCCCCAGAAGCATTTTTCACGCTTCCAGAATACCCCTCGCGCGGCCCATTTTAGTAAAAAAAGACCCGTTTTGGCAAAAATGGGTGCATTTTTAGCCTCCCAACACCCCTGCATGTCTTACATTCCTTCTGCCCAATCCCCAGTAGCATTTTGCAGGCATCCAGAACCCTCTGTGCAGCCTGTTTTAGCCAAAAAATGGCCCATTGTTTTGGTGAAAACGGACCACGTAGGGGATTCTGGAAATGCTTCTGAGGGCTGGGGAGAGGGAATACAAGACACATGGGGGGAGGCCAAAAACACACCCATTTTTGGTGAAAATGGGACACACGGGAGGCTCGGAAGGCCCAAAACTGCTTTATTCGGTGTATAACACCACAATTTTCACCCACTTTTAGGGGGGAGGGGAAGTGCGTCTTACACACCGTAAAATATGGTATTTCATGCTGATGATGGATTTTAATTTAATTATTCCTTTAGATATCTAAGGAACAGTTCAAAAACCGTTGGCCTAGATTTTAATCCCTTCCCATCAGCATCAGCCCCCAATACAGTGTATTCATACTGTTGTAACCTGTAAACCGTACTTTGTTCAATGGGATGTACCAGGAAATAAACCAGAATAGTGTTGCTGTTTCCCTTCAAATTCTACAAGCACAATTTGTATGGTTGCCCAATGCTATCAGGCATGTCTCCTATGTAATCAATTTTAACTTCTCTTTTTCTGGCTTTTTACAGTTTCTCTCAACATGAGGCAACCTTAATTTTACTGCTAAACTGCAGGAAAGTATTTTTATTTTGGTGATTGAATATTATTAATTTCTTTTGAAGCAACAGCCACAGCAACAATACTTCATTTAAAAATAAATAAGGTTCTTGCATTAGATTTTGCCTTCTCTTTATTGAAAACAGAGCTGGAATATAACTGCAGCTGTTAAGGTTCGGGATAAATCAATTAATATGTTAATTTTAAATATGCGTAGTGTGGAGGAACTTTTAAGCTATGTTATTTCATTGTTTTAACATCATATATTAAAATTATAGTGTTTTATGATGTATTTTGATTATTTCAGTATTTAATTTGGTGGTTTAAATGTGTTGCAAGCTATTCTGGGTAAACATAGTTTTGAGAAGCAGCATGTCCATTTAAAATTACATGAAATGGAATAACACTATAAATAATCATCTATTCTCCAAATAAAGACAGGCTATAGTTTCCCTAAGAAAAAGACAAATCAGCAGTATGGCTACTTTCAAAATTATTTTCTTCTCTGTATATTTCTGACCGTGTGTAAAATGAAAGAAATGTGCACTTAAGGAATTATTATTATAATTGTTATTATGTTTGATTATTTTGCGTGTTGTTATATTGCTAAGGCCCTCCCCCCCAATCACAAGTATTTATGCTATGATAGACAACAGGTAATTCCTTGTAAACCACAATGTCTTGCATTTTCATTCTTCATGGGAACAGCAAATGACATTTACAAGATAGAAATATGTGGCCTGCCAAAGACAAAGAGAAGGGCAACATCTAAATGAGAAAATGGCTTGCAAAACGCATTTCCCTGGTTTTCCCATTTAGTGAACTTTTGATAATCATTGTATCAATTAGGCCTAATCAAATATTATTGGCATAAGCACTGCGGTCTCCTAAAGCTATTTCACTTTTGTGCCTTCAATAGTATGAAACATTATCCTTGAAAATGGCATGAAATTGTAGGCTCTTTCAGCTCACTAAGAAGGGCAAGGATGAGATAAAAGATAATTACAGCTGATAAATCCAGAAAATACATTTGAAATCATCTGGTATTTATTGGAGACCAAAGGTACAGGTTAATAAAGTCTCCTGGAGCCCTAAGAAATGCAGTTTTATCCTTTCCCTTCTTCTCTTACACTGTATTTGAAGTGCATTTTCTTTGCATTTTGAAGAAAATTGTGATTTATGACTCGGATCCATTTGACAGGGTATTTGGGGAAAATTCTACACTAGAATTAGAAAGTTATTGCAGAGAAAGAATGGAAAAAACACTGATTGGTTGCATTACAGGAATACGTTCTGCTTTTGCGTCTGCAAATTTCAGATATACAATACAGTATAGGGTGTTTGCGGGGGGGGCACAGACCCAATACAGATTACAATTATGCCATCCTTAAGTCGGTAGCCTCGACTATGATCATCATTTTGGCTGCTGAAGACCAAAAGAGCCTAGGAGAGGATTCTCTCAGGGACTCCTTCCTTTGCCTCATCAGCATTATAGCATTTGGGCTTATCATTTTCACCACCACCACCACCATCAGAATGTTTTGGACTCTGCTCCAAAGAAGGCCCATTCATGCTTGCTTCCCCAAAAACATTTGATGCATTGGAATACATATCTTATATTTTAAAGTGAAATCCAACTTCAGAGTGCTAACAATGTAAAGAAAATTAATAAGTTGCTGTGTATAACACATACACGTACTGTGTTTCCCCGAAAATATGATCTACTCAGAAAGTAAGTCCTAGACTGATTTTTACACGTGCACCCAATATAAGTCCTACCCCCAAAATAAGCCCTAATTAAAACTCTGCCCATCCCAGGGTGCATGGGTAAAAATTAAGCTGGGGTGCAGGTGCCCTACTATTTACCTTCGGATAGTTAGAGCCAGGCCTTGCACACCTCGGCCCATTTCTTCTGTAGCCAGCAAGCTTTTCCTGAAGACCTCTAGCTGATAATAGAGCTCCAGATCGATCTGGAACTGTGTTATTGGCTACAGAGGCCTTCAGGAAAGGCTTGCTGGCCTTGTCAACAGAAGAAGTTCCTAAAGGCCTCTGACAGCAAAAAGGAGACTGGGGAAGATGCAGACAAGTGAGGTGATAAAGAGGATGACATCCCCCCCAAAAATAAGACCTGGTGCCTTTTGGGGTGGGAAAATATTCAGTCAGGGTCTTATTTTTGGGGAAAACATGGTGTATTACAGACAGTAATTTCCCTTCCCTCCACTGCCCTCCCCTCCCCTCCCCTTTTTGTTTTCAATGTAATTACGATGTTTAACCTGATTCTATTTTCTATTGTGTGATTTTAACGCATTTGGTATTTTTTTCTTTTGCTATTTTAAATTGGTGTAAACTGTTTCACTTGACTGTAGCTCCAAAAGGTAAAGGTAAAAGTGCCCCTCGCACATACGTGCTAGTTGTTGCTGACTCTAGCTCCAAAGAGTATACAGTTTAAAATAAAGGTTTATAAAGGGTTGTTTACTTACATCGACAACATTGGCCATATCCTTGAAGGATGAGAACGCTACATTATAGCTCCCATACATGAAATATGAGGCAAGGAAGACCATACAAATTACAGACCTATAAGCTTTATTGATATAACAGGTAAGATGTATGCAAAACGTCTCTTGAGAAAAATCAAGGAATGAGTGATTGAGAAAAACATATTCGTGGAAAAACAGACTGGATTCAGACTTGGGCAATACACAGTAGATTTGTTTTGTTCCACACCAATTTATTACTAAATATGCAACAGATAGTAAACACCTGTTTATATCTTTCATAGATCGGAGCATAGCATTTGACACAATAGAGACACCTTATGGAAGAAACTGGCCAAACTAAACATAGAACCAGTCCTGGTAAAAACCCTCTATCAACTTTAGCTATCAACTTTAAGATGGGTAGATTTCAACTCATCATGGACCCAATGTTGTTTAACGTTTATGGCAATGACATCTCTACTGATGTTCACATGCCAAAGAGCCTTAACAGACCTAGACAAATGACATGGTTCTAATGGCACATTTACAAGTAGATCTGAGAAGACTGGTGGAGAAATACAGTGCTTTTTTCACTTCTAATTCTTTGAAGATTAATAAAACTAATTCCAAAGTGAAAATGGTGGGTCAAATACAACTTGAAAGGGAAGCCTACAGAACTCTGCCTTTAGGAGAACTCATATTTAGGAGTCATTTTTTTTACAAACACAAGGCTTGGGGCTAACCACTTCAAATGAAATTCAATAAAGACCACAGCAAGTTCTAAAATGTTAACTAAATCACTCACACCCCTCCCCCCCCCCATTATAAAGGTCCACAAGGCGAAAATCATACAATTGCTAATTTATGGTGCAGAATAGTGGGGCCTGTCAAAGGCTCGCCTACTTGAACAAAATCAAACACATTTTTAAAGTTTTATTCTGGAGATCAACAGGAATACCCTGAAATAGGCCCCCACTCCATTTACTGTCTAACAGTAATCAAAATCTTTAACTACTGGTGGATGATTCTCCAATAAAAGCTGACAAACTACCAAAAATTAGCTTTGAAAGAACAGATGGGGACACTTCAACACACCACTTGGATGCATCAAAGTCTCCAAATCATCTCACAGCTCACAGCTTGGCTTCTCAATCTACTCTCAGCTGGACAACAGGCCAAGGCAACACTCAAATAAAAGAGTTTTGGGCATTAACATCCAAACCAATATTGAGTCACTTGCAAACATCAGATTGTTAAAATAGTTAGCCAAGAATAAAATGTCTTCAAACAGAAAAAATACCTGGCAATGGGTTACCATAAATTCCCGTTAGATAAATGCCTTTACCAAAGCAAGATTTGAGAAGCTAGGTTCTATGTTTAAATATACATGATTCCATATTATGAGAGTGTATATTTATGGACCACCAGAAACAGAAATAACTCTGAATTACATGCTCCAGAAAGAACTCAGCCTTTACCAACACTACTTGACAGAACCATATATTGAGACCGTAACAAAAGATTGTCTTATTCCCGTCATTATAAACATTTTACATCTGATTTTTGTTGTCCATCTTTTATAAGAAACACATATTAGCATTCCTTCTATGTAGTATCTGGGATATTTTTTTTAAAAAGTATTTTAACTAGTGGCATCTGCACTTTCGAATTGATCAAATTTTGTCAGTCCTGAACAGATCAGTTTCTCAATATTAAAAGAATGAAAACTAAAAGCTCTATTATAAGATTCCAGAGGTTAAGAGAGGAACAGGGCACAAACACATATTGACTATTTTATCTTACACTATGTTATCACATTCTTTTATCTTTATTTTATCTTACATTATTTTATTTTACCATATCTTACCTTATTATATTGTTGCTATTGTGGTTGACAACCATTGTTTTGATGTGGTCAATTGACAATAAATGAGGCTTACTACAACTCTCACAGTCATTATTCACACAGAAAAGATTACTGATTCAAGTACTTTTATTGAAACTTTTCTACAAGAAAATAAAAATAACAAACTAGTATATAGAATAAGGAACAAAAGAAAAGAAAAAGGATATAAAAGTAAAGAGTGCAAGAAAAGAAAAAGTTGAAGAAAACTAGAAAAGAAAGATATAAAGTAGTATCTTCACAGCAGTTGAGTATAAATAAGTTTTAACCTTTATATCATCTTCTTCTTCTTTCTATAATCTATCATGAAATCAGCAAAACCAAAAATCATAAATTTGATTGTTTTCTTTTTTCATCTTTATGCAAAAAGTTCCATTTGCCCTTGTTCAAAATAGGATGGTTAATCTGTCAGTATAAAGAGACAGGTGATTGAAACTTTTACAGCCAATAGTAATGCTCACTTTGATTTCTAGTTCAAAAGCCAGCAATGGGAACTATGGGGATAGCTCTAGATATTGAATGCAGCCAATAGTGGTCACCACCTATTCAGACAATTTCTTGAGATACCAATAAACAGTAACCTTTGATTTCAACAGATTTCTGTGATAAGGGAAATGGGTAGCCTTTCAACCACCCTTTCCAAGGATTCCAATCTTCTACTCAGGCCATGGTTCCAACATTGAAAAGACACAGAATGAGATAACTTACCAGGGCTAACTTGCCATGGCCAACTTGCCACAGGACAATTAGCAATTCAATTTAATTATTTAAAATAATTTACAAATTATTTTATTTTATTGTCATTCACATTTCATTTTGTCTCTCCCTTTGCATCCTTTCTTTCATGATTCTATTCCACCATTTCTTCAATATTATGTAATTTTTGTTCTGCAGTGAGTTGACTGTAGCAAATTGACCGGCAAGTTGGCCGTGATGAATTGTCTGTGGTGATTTGCCATGGCAAGTTGACTGTGACCCAAAAGTTGAGTCTTCCTCTTGTTCTAGCTTGAGGAGGAAGAAAGACTAAAAACCAGGAGAGAAAAAACTGCATGGGAGGAATTCAGCTATAGATTTGCCATGTCCTAGTTGGGAGGCTGAGGTGTAGGTTGGATTGTAAAGTCAGTCATTAATTTGAGAAAACAAAGGAGAAGCTGATTCTGAAGGCATCTTTCCCTGCTTGTATGGGGAATGAAGATGAGTATGCCATTGTCTGTGATCCAAGCACTTGCCCCTGATGCCAATTGACATTGCCTTTTTCCTTCCTGGAATTGTGGGCCAGTTGGAAGGGAGGGGGGAAGATGGTTGTAAAGGATGGTGAAGAGATAGATTTTGTTAGGTAGCAGGAAGAAACTAATACTATCCGTGGTCAACACTTCTTAGTTGGGAAATAAGTACGTCAGAGGCAGATAGCAACCACACCCAAAGGATGGGATGGGCTGCTTTGTGTCAGGCAGCACACATACACCCACGCCACCTTTTTCGTTAATGTTCTGGAATGTGGTCCTGGTCTGGTGACACACCAGCCTCTTTATTCCTCACCGATATTGCTAGGGGCCCCCAATTCATTAGCATTTTTACCAGATTTGTAGCTGTCAAAAAGGCATCAGATATCTTCAGATTGTTTTCAATTCCACTGAATTAATTTCCCAAAGAATTTCCAGATTCATGGCAATTTGCAAAGCGCCAAGATTAAATACAGGCCTTTCCTTTTCTTCTGCCAACCTTCAAAGATGGATCGAAGAGCATTTCTACACAGCTATTCATATTATTCCTGAGATGTTTGGCAGAAATTTTGTATTACTATGTGGGTATCTTCACTGCTATTTTCTAGCCAGCCAGTGGGTCACCAACTGACCAATGCAAAATTGGAGGGAAAAAATGGACGTTCACCAACACTTTTATTTGTCTTTTCCCATATGGTTTTCCTTTTTTTTAAAGGAAGCCCAAATGGAAGGGAACTTGAGCTATGTATAAGTGAGTATGTAGCAAAGATATCCCTTAATCCAAGTATGAAGGAAGGATGGTGGCTAGATGCCACATTGCCTTGATTGTAAGAGGGAGGAAGAAAATCCCAGGAGTTGGATGAAAAGATGCAAAAAGACTTCCCACTAATTAAAATGCTAGGCTCTACAACTACCTTTGCAAAAACTGTCTTTGCGGCATTCAGATGGAGCAGGAGCTGAGCCAACAGTTAAATTAATTGGCTCAGTTTCTTAAGCCTTGGTAAGCCCAATGGTACAGTTGGGACAGCAGGACACAGCTCCAATCTTGTCAGTGCTGTGCTTCTATGTGCAAGGAGCCCATTTTTACACACCAACACACCCTACAAATATAGGTCTTGTTTGTGCTTTCGGAGAATTACCTAAGTCTTAACCGAATAGAATACATGACATATCCAAACCTTACACAGACCATTTGCAGACTTCAATTCAAAAATCAGGTTATTGGGTTCCTCCTGCCTTTTGCCACTTACATTAAACGAACAGCGGAGAAGTTGCAAAGAACAAGAGGCAGGAAGAAAAATAATTCTTGTCTAAGTACAAGATAATTGCTTCCATATGCTTACACACATGTACATACACACGTCTACACACAAACTTACATTTATACAACACCAAAATAATTGGAGAAAAAGATAAGACAGACAGAACCCTTCATGAATAACTAAGGAAAAAACCTCCATCGTTGTAATAGATTCTTTGTGTAGGAGAAGCAATGAGAAAACATGTTTATTCAAACAAGTGTGTCACTAAATGAAAATGAAGCACATAGCTAAAATTGGACCAGGTGATACAGAGTCCTCTGTTTGCTTTCATTCTCTCCTTGAACACCTCACTGCCATAATCCTAAAGACGCAGAGATAAGGGGCAGCAGGTCATCTCTTTTGTCCCAGCTTCTAAGGTCATGTAAGGACAGCGACGGGGAAGGCTATGTAAATAAAAGAAAAATCAATAATTATTCTTGAGGGTTTGAGGAAGGTACGCCCAGTAACAGATATCGGGTATGTTTGCATGCTGTGTTTGGGTACGTTGTGTGTCTAGTGATGTTTTTGACTCCAAACCTTCAAAAGGTCATCCTGATGGCATTGGCCTGGTCAGAAGGGATCCCTTCCTTCCTCTTTTGCAGGAGAGCCTGTGGGCCACGTGCAAGGAGTCCTTGTTCTCCCAGCGAGTCCAAACACTGCAGAGACAAGTGGCCTCTTGGCAAGGCAGGTTTGGAACAGCAGATTTGCTGATGAGGCGCTATTTAAAAGATTACGGTGAAAAGAGAGCGAGAGGAAGGGAGGAGAGCAAGAGGAGGAGGGGAAATGAGATTAAGAGCTTGGAGGAATAACGTGAGAAATCTGGAATGAACAGAATGAAGACTTTTCACCCCAGTTTGTCCTAACATCTACTGTGTGAAATAGTCACTAATTGGTTTGTTTTTCTTTCCTTTTCTGGATATTATTTTCACATGCCCTGACTGCCTGTTTTATTTACAATGTAGAGTAGTTTCCATTTGTCTATATTTACCACAACTTCTTTTAAAGATTCTATATACTCACACAGATTTAGTTTCATACAGAGGAAATGTGTGCTTAGCTGTATATCGCCTAGGCACGTATATGACCAGAAACAGATGCACACCCTGGGCAGAGCAAGCCAAGATGAACATGGAACATTCCAACGTCGCATGGCAAAATCCTGGTAGGAGAAAAAGAAGAAGCGATGAGCAACAATTACCGCTGTTCCTACTTTTTTCTGTAGTCTTCCTTAAATCCCATTGTGAACAATAGATGAGGGTTAACATGGGTCAGCCAGAAGCATCTGGATCAGGCCTTTTGCAAAATTAGATCATTTTCAGAGAAACATCCAGTTTTGGCTCTGATGTAGCTATAAAGCAGGGGTCTCCAATCTTGGCAACTTGAAGACTTGTGGACTTCAATTCCCAGAATTCCTCAGCCAGCTTTG